>BLBF01008678.1:2140-13857 GCA_015471245.1 Laticauda colubrina | reverse complement strand
CACACACACACACACACACACACACACACACACACAAACATTGCAGTGAGTTTAACGGTTTTTATTCAAACTTCCAGCAATTCCAAGGTACAATGAGCAGGTCCAGTTGCCATACTCGGCAAGACAGGAGTGACAGAGATGTTTTTGATGAGATTCAGTCCATCAAATATGACCTATCACCATGAGCGAGGCTCAGGGGTAGGATATGACAGGGTTAACTACCGGTTTGGGATTTATCAGGTTCGGTGATTTATGATTTTTTATTTTATTTATTTTTATTTGTCAATTGCTTACAAGATAATAGGTATAAGTAAAAACATAGTTATGAATACATGGATACATATAAGAAAAATAAAAGAAACAATAGGACAGGGACAGTAGGCACGTTGGTGCGCTTTTGCACGCCCCTTATAGGCCTCTTAGGAAACGGGTGAGGTCAATAGTTGACAGTCTATGGTTAAAGTTTTTGGGGTTTGTGGAAAAAAACCACAGAGTCGGGTAGAGTATTCCAAACATTGGCCACTCTGTTGCTGAAGTCGTATTTATCTGCCAACCGCCCACCTGTAAATCGTCATCAGCACACTGCATGTAGAGAAACAGCCTTTGAAACAGCTCTCTTTTCCTGCTTTTTTAACTGCAGCTGTGCCTCATTTGGCAGCTGAAGTTGAAAAATCAGGAAATAAAGATCAGGTATGAGCCCGGATGGACGGGTGTGCAAAAATATCAACACCCATAGAACCGGTTCTATGTCTGCTGCTCTTCAGAGCTACCAGTTCTACAGAGATGGACAGAACTGGTAGAAACTCACCCCTGGTGAGGCTGCTTTCTCATGAGTAGCCTGGCTGACTAGCATTGCACCTGCCTCCTCTCCATAATGTATGTCCTTGGATCGGGAGGAGGTGTAGACTCCACCTCCTCATCTTAGCTGACTGCCAGCAGCTGATCTCAGTCTTTGTCTGAAGCCTCCAGGCTAACATGCTACAGCTGCAGCTCCCTCAGTTTGGGCTCAGCCTGCCACCTGTCCAAAAGTTTCAACTTTTGCTGCTCAGTCGAGCTGAAGCCCTCCGCTCCCTGATCCAGGTCTCCATGCACACCCGTGCTCTCTTCCCCAGAAGTGCCATGACTCAACTCCTCCTCCTTCTCATGTCCAGAAAGTGAGTCATGACAGAGTTCCAGGGTTATAGTCATTGAGTTAAGCTGTCATATGATGTCTCGCTTAATGACTACTTCACTCAAAACAACCTAAAGTCACTCCATGAGGGAGATGAGCAATTTCTAAATTGATATGTAAACAAACAATCAAACAAACCAAATAAAAAGGGGGGCATGGGGGCTCAGTGTTTAAAGACCACTGAGAAAACTGACAGCCTGGGTTTGAGATCTGAGTGCCACAGGACGGAGTGAGCTCCTGTTGCTTGCCCCAGATCCTGCCCACCTAGCAGTTCGAAAACATGCAAATGCGAGTAGATGAATAGGTACCACAGGCCTTGGCCACATGACCACAGAAATATCTTCAGACAATGCTGGCTCCCTCAGCTAAGGAAAAGAGATGAGCACCATTCCCTAGAGTTGAAAATGACTGGACAAGGGAAAACCTTTACTTTAACCTAAACCAATCAAAGTTTTGAGTCTCAACTGTGGCCGTAAATCAAGGGTGACATGTAAAACTGAAATAAACAGTGCATCCTTCCCATTTATACTTCCTTGCCATCTCTTTTCTGCCATCCCTCTCCCAACAAATGAAGGAAGTTCTTCACCAGCAGCGAATTAGTTTAGTCAGTGAGTTATAGCTCTAATTGTGCTTCCACAACTTGCTCTGGTTTTACATTATTATGGCAGGCTTTAATTACCTAGTTCACTCTGACACAGATTCTTGCTTCCTCCAAGGGCCGTTCCCCTGAGAGGCATGTTGCAAAGAGATGATCAGCATGGAGGAAACTGAAAGACAAGGGAGAGAGATAAGACATCTTTAAATGTGGAGCTTTCCTCAGAGTAACCATGTCCAGACTTAGGTGTTTTGGAGTAACCTGCAAAACTCGTTCAGATCAAAAAGGTGCCCAGGGAGACATGACAGCATTTATTCATTCCTTCGTTTACTCAGTTTACATGTTATTGTATCCCCTGGATTCAAGAAGCAAGGACAGTCTTTCTAAATGTGAAGATGCTCGCCTGATGTTTTTTTTATTTTATTTTATTTTATCCTGCTTTCATTATTTTTTACAAATAACTCAAGGACTGCATCCAGTTTTGGTCACCACATTATAAAAAAGATGTTGAGACTCTAGAAAAAATACAGAGAATAGCAACCAGGATGATTAGGGGACTGGAGGCTAAAACGTACAATGTACAGTTGCAGGAACTGGGTTTGGCTAATCTAGTGAAGAGAAGGACCAGGGGAGAAATGATAGCAATGTTCCAATATTTGAGGAGCTGCCACAGGGAGGAAGGGGTCAAGCTATTTTCTAAAGTGCCTGTAGGCCAGACAAGGAATAATGGATGGAAGCTGAACAAGGAGATATTTAACGTGGAAACAAGGAGAAACTTTCTGACAGTGAGAACAATCAACCCATGGAACAGCTTGCCCTCAGAAGTTGTGGGAGCGCCATCACTTGAGACTTTCAAGAAGAGATTGGACTGCCATTTGTCAGAAATGGTGAAGGATCTCCTGCTTAGGCAGGGGTTGGACTAGATGACCTACAAGTTCCCTTCCGATTATCTGTTTAAGAGGCAAACTCCTTTGAAGCTCACATGATCCTACTTTGGACATATTATGTGAAGACCCAGCACTCTGGAAAGCTCTGATCAGTGGTGGGATTCAATTTCTTTTACTACTGGTTCTGTGGGCATGACTTGGGCATGGCTTGGTGGGCGGGGCAGGGAAAAGATACTGTAAACTCTCCATTCCCTCCCCACTCCTGGGGAAAATCCCCATTTCCTCCCCACCCCACTAACCTGCTTTCCAACTCCATTCTCCTATGCAGGGCAACAAAAGAAGACCCAGCTGATCAACTGGGACTTAGGAGGCAGAGAATAGATAGGGACGGGGACAGTCAGAGATGTTATTTACAGGTCCTCCAAACTACTCAAAATTTCTGCTACCAGTTGTCCAGAACTGGTCAGAACCTGCTGAATACCACCTCTGGCTCTGATGCTGGGACAGGTGGAAGGGGATAGAAGAAGAGGACAACCTAAGAAGGTGGATGAACTTATTTACAGTTGGGATGACCAACTGATGCTCCATTGGGAGACCCAAAAGAACAGGTTAAGGATAGATTGTCTTCCTTATGGAGAAAATCTGTCCATATGGTCTCTAGATGACTTGAGGACCTATAATCAAACAAGCAAGGGGAGAATACAAGGGAGCAAGACAAAAGTTAATGTAGTAATCAACACCTCTTAGCAACTAAAGGGCCTGTCACATTGGCCAACGGATGCAAAACGTTTGTAAAAAGGACACAGCGGACGAGAAAATGTTCCATCCGTTATCCACTCTCAAAAGTGCCCCAAATTTGCATAACCAGAGCAGACAACAACGGAAAGGAAGGGAGGACATAGCCAGGATGGAAAGCAGATGCTCCATGGAAGCCTAGCGGATGGAAGCAGATGGGAGCAGATGGCACATTCACAGGGCTTCCGGGGGAGCACAGCGAAGCGGACGCGCAGCAGAAGGAACAGATGCAGAGCGGATGCCAAGCAGATGAAGCGGATGCAGAGCGGAAGCCTAGCGGATGCCTAGTGGATGCCTAGCGTTCACTGCGCATGCGGGGAGGATGTATTGCATCAGCCCAGCGGATATAAAGGGAAGCAACTCCCAAGCAGGTCACCATTCAGAGGAAAGACATGCTGCCAGACACAGCTCCAGCCAGCCAGCCAAGCCAGCCAGCCAACAACCATGGGGAAGAAGAGAAAGCCTCTGCTATTTGCTGCCAGCCCTGGCAAGAGGGACAGGGCCACCATACCACTCCCTGGCCCTGACTCTGCTTCTGCTGGGGCTTCTGCTGCTGGGGCTGACTCTTCTGGTGCTGGAGCTTCTGCTGGCGCTTCTCCTGGTGCTGGTGCTTCTGCTGGTGCTTACTCTGCTGCTGCTGCTCCTGGTCCTGCTGATCCTGCTGGTGCTTACTCTGCTGACGCTGCTCCTGGTCCTGCTGGTGCTGCTGGTCCTGCTGGTGCTCCTGGTCCTGCTGGTGCTGCTGGTGCTTACTCTGCTGTTGCTGATCCTGGTGCTGCTGGTGCTGCTGGTGCTGCTGGTGCTGCTGGTCCTGCTTTTGCAGCTACTGTTGTTGTTGCTGCTAGTGGTGGTGGTGGTGTGGAGGAGCAGCCCCTACAACTTCGAAGCCCCTCTGATGAGGGCCCAGATGGCCCTGCTAGAGGGAGGAAGAGGCATACACGAGAATGAGAATGGGAGAGGAGGCAATACTCCATCGAAGAGGAACATGAGGATGAGGTGCTGGATTGGCTGAGGGAGAATGAGTATCTTTGGCGGAAGGGACACAGGCTCTATCGAGACACCAAAAGGAAGCAGGTTGCTTGGAGAGAGAAGGCAGAGAGCCTGGGCTACACTTCGGAGGTGCTCCTCGGCTGGTGGAAGCACATGCACACCTGGTACGGGAAACTGTACCTCAAGAAATCTGGCCAGGCCATGGTCAAGCTGACAGACCAAGAGACCTATGTGATGGCCAAGTGCAGCTTCTTGGAGGGTGAGATCCGCCACCGAGGAGCAGCCCCTCTGTCTCCCCTCTCTCTCAGGCAGCCCACAGAGAGCCAGTCCTCTTCTGGCCAAGAGTCAGCTCCTGTGTCCAGGCAGGGAGCAAGGAGAGGGCACTTCCACCAGAGAACAACCCACATCCACCCCCAGCTCCACCTCCAAAGAAAGCAGTCAGAGAGGCAGATTGGAGGGGCAGAGCCACACTGTCCTGCTGGAGATCAGGGACACCATCAGAAGCAGCGTAGATCTCCTCTCTCAGCTGGTACACACCGACGTCCCATCCTCCAACCGCAAGCCCTTCCTCACCTATGTGAACCAGACCCTCGTGAACATGTCGGAATCACAATTCCAGGTGATAAAGGACAGGATCACCGGTCTTCTTCACAACCCTCCAGACCCAGCTGAACCTTCTCCCACCCACTCCAGGTCTGCTCCTCCACCCCAGGTGATGTCACTGCCCTTCCAAGGCTTTCCACAGCCCCTCACCTACCAAGGCTACGGCTACCAGGAGCTCCAGCAGCACAGGCAGCCCTTCCCAGTCCCGGCACAGGTACATCGGACGCCACCGGTGCCACCGATGCCACTGAAGCCAGACACCCACGCCACCTATGCCAGCCATGTCACAGATGCCAGCCATGCCACAGATGCCACCAATGCCACAGATGCCACCCATGCCTCACCTCGCTCAGCTGTAGACCAGACATCCCCACTACACTGCTCCTTCCTCCACCCCACAGTCAAGCCCGGCCTCAGAACATCTGTCATCGGTATTGGGGCTGACACCCCATGTCCAGGAAGAAGGTGCTCTCAACATCACAGGACTGAGCCAGCTCTCTGAGAGCTTCCTCCACACACCATCCCCTGTTGTACTCTCAGGGCCAGGCACCCAAATGACACCTCAGACCAGCACTCCAGCAGCAGCCACCTCCACAGCACCTGGACCCTTCACCCCTGAGACTGGGCACGCCTCAGAGTGACCAAGAAGAGTGCCAGAGACTGGGTGGCTACCTGTTGACTTTATTTTTGCTTGGGACACTTGGGTCATTTTTCTTTTACAGCTTGTTATTAATAAAGATTATCTTTGCTTCACACACTTGCTTCATTTATTTTATTAAATAAAGTCTTGGTGGAAACTTTTAGAAATGGTTTAAGCCTTTGCATGCTTGTGGGATGGGTTAAGATAGCTGTGGGATGGGCAGGGATACCTTTGGGATGGGTAATAGCTGTGGGATGGGCAGGGATACCTTTGGGAGGGGTAATAGGTGTTGGATGGGTTAGGATACCTTTGGGATGGGTAATAGCTGTGGGATGGCTTAGGATACCTGTGGGATGGATAATAGCTGTGGGATGGGTAATAGCTATGGGATGGGTAATAGCTATGGGATGGGTAATAGCTATGGGATGGGTAATAGTTGTGGGATAGATAAACTTCCAGTGCAAGCATATTGGGACTGTATGGTCCACCCTCCCAGCTGCCACACATATGGCCCTTCATTATCAATAACAATGTAATCATTCATCCACACATTTCAACATAAACACAACTCTTTATTAAATGCCCTATTCATTGTAGGCCCACCCAATATACATGGCCCAATCTCATCCGTGTGATGAGACAGGCTGAAGGAAGCATCCATTAAGCATATATCATCCTGTCTTGCCACTCCACTGCTCCAGCTGGGGAGTTGCACCAGTGTTTCAGGAGATTGCGCTGCTTCTTCCCTTCACGTGAAGCTCTGTTGGGGCCTTGCACATCCACAGTGTCTATCAGGTTTCGCCCTTGCCTCCATTCACCAGGCTCCATGTCCTCATTGTCTTGTTAGAGATCCACAAGCCTGTTCTGCAACACTGGGTAGCGGGTGGGCATGAGATTGTGCAGGATGCAGCAAGCTTCCATGATCCTCCTCACGGTCCATGGATAATGCTGCATGGTGGTGAGAAGTACCTGGAACCTGTTGGGCAGGATGCCAAAGGCATTCTCCACCACCCGTCTTGCCCTGGACAGCCTTTAGTTGAAGATCCTCTCTTCACGGGTGAGGCATCTGGAGGTGTAGGGCTTAATGAGGTAGGTTCTGAGGGAGAAGGCGTCATCCCCCATGATGAAGTAGGGCACATCTTGTGTGTCATTGGGCAGGGGGTCTGGATCTGGGAAGCCCATGATGAGGTTGCATTCCAGCCCATCCTTGAGGTCACTGGTGTTGTATACCTGGGCATCTGAAGCTGAGCCGTTGCCTGAAGCATCGATGTACATGAATTTGTAGTCAGCATTGACCATGGCAAAGAGGATGATGCTGAAGAAGCCCTTGTAGTTGAAATAAGTGGACCCCGACTTGGCTGGAGCTTTGCAGGCCACATGCTTCCCATCTATGGCTCCAACGGTGTGGGGGAAGTTCCACTTCTGATAACACTGCTCTGCAACTTTCTTCCAGCCTTGTTCAGTGGAGGGGCACTGGAGGAGCTCCTCCAGGTATTCTTCGATGATGGCCTGCACTACTTCTCTGACCACAATGCAGATAGTGTTTTGTGGCACCCTCCAGCCGTACTGCATGCTCCTGTACGTGGTCCCTGAGGCCAGGTGGTGCAGAGTCAGTGCCACCTTGAGCCCAGGGTCCAGGCTGGGCCGGAAGTTGGTGTTTGCCTTGGTCAACCTGGGTCTCAGCCGCTCCACAACTTCGTCAAACATGGCTGGTGGCATCCTCATGAAGTGATGGAATGCACGAGGGTCTTCGTTCCTCAGCTCCACCATCAGCTTGTTATACAGTCCGTACTCTGCTCTTCTGGTGATCCATCTTCGGACCCAGACACTTCTTGGACACCTCCTTTTCTTCACGTAGAACAGGTGAAAGAGCCTGTAGAGGGCTTTGCACTGTTGTAGAACGATGGTGGCTACCAAAAGGAGTGCATGACAATCCATGGTGGAGATGACTGGATGCTGTGGAAGAGCAAGAGCCAGATGAAGGCTAAAGAGGTCTGCACCGCAGGGCTGCTGGACTGAAAGTGAGATCCAGGTGAGTTCCTCCCCCTTTTTATAGGAAATATAGGTTTTCCGCGAGGTGTCCTTTTGCATCCTCTAGGCATCCTGCAGACATCCTAAATATCTGAGATAAGTCCTTTCTGCGAACGTTTTTTCCGTTTTAATGCTTTGTATGCGAGCTGCATCTGCTTTCATCCTTTCTCTGTCCATGCTACTAACGCTTTGTGTCCGTTCTGCGTCCGTTTTGCTTCCTCCCTGTGTCCATTTTCCGCTGGAGCGGATGTGAGTTGTGCGGATGCACAGAGGATGCCTAGCGGATATAGCGGACGCGTAACGGATGACGATGGATGTAGAACGGATGTTCCCCGTATGCGTTGCGGATGCAGAACGGACGCGTTGGATACATTTTCCACTCAAAAAGTTTTGTGCAGCTCAAAACTTTTTGAGCGGATGGAACCTCAGTCGACGGATGCTGGACAGATACAGAGGATGAAAAACGGAGGCAGTGAGTACAGAACGGAAGCATCGCGTTAACCAACGGATGGCAAGTGTTTCTTTCTGTTTTGCATCCTCTTTCCATCCATTGGTGCTGTGTGACAGGGGCTTAAATCCCTCTCCCTAGTAACCTGAATTCCCCTTTTTATCGTTAGCCTTAATTCTGTTTATTCAACAAGGATCTGGCAGTTTCCAAGGGACCTGTTTCTCTGCTCCAATGTTCCTTGAGGTTTCACTTCTATATATTACAAGCAGTTCTTAAACGTTATGCTTTTAGTTATCAGGTCACTGCTTTCTGTTCCAGCTAATGGCATGTTGTTCGGACAAGCAAATTATTTGGTTAGTTTTCTCCTTCAGAACAGAAACAACAGACAGACAGACAGGCAGGCAGGCAGACAGCTTACCCAACAGCCCTGGAACAGCCACAACAGCACTGGAATGATGAGCTCTGTAGTCCAAGATATAAAGATGGTTCCAGTTTGAAAAACATGACTCCAAAGTAATGATGAGCAACCTAAGGACTGTTTGAACCCAAAATGTCATGTGTGAGTCTCAAGCCCCCCTTTTTTTTGTGGCTCCCCAGACATCTCTTTGGCTGATATTGATCCAAACTGCCTTCTCCCCTGAAGTTCTTTTTATTTCTTGGTTGACTCTGAACTTAATTAGCTTTTTATGATCAATCAAGAAAGTATTGACATCCACTGTAGGATCAAATGGACTAAGTGACTGAAAAGATTGAAAAGAATGAAAAATTAGCAGCAAAAATTCAAAGAGTAGACATTTCCTCAATCCTAGCCATCCTTCTTTCCTGCTGTTTTCCTATGCTTTCATCATCCCCCAGGATATCTTACTAGCCACTGTTTTTCATTATTATCCTTCAACGAGATTTTTAATCTTAATATTTGCTTATTAGGAACAAATGGGGAACAGAGCCAACAATAAAATGGAGAAGGGCTGCTGAGTGCATTCTTTGGCAGATTCACACATCAGCTGCAAATTCATATGCATTCAAAAAATACCTGCAGACTAGAAAGCTCCAATTCTGATCCAGTTCAAAAGGAGCAGGCTAGAAATTCAGAATAAAATAAAGGAGGAGAACATGGAGGGCATAGACTGAGCTTGGACATGTTGAAAAATCAGCACTCATGTTCATATTTATTTATGTTTGCAATGTTTTTAGTTATTCACAGGCAGCTTTCAAGGGAGTTAACATCTAAACTGAAAGGTAGCTTATCAAAAATATTTTTCTTTTGTTTTTGTTTTTAAATTCTGAACTTATTGGTACAATTTAAAAGTGACTTCGACAAATCTTTAGTGTGACCACACAGAACCTTGTGTCCTCTTTCTGTGCTTTCACATGGAGTTGGAGAGCTGGAGAAGATGCCAATAACAGCAAGCAAATTGGCTGAGGTTTTGGTGCAAATAAGATGAAAACTTATATGTGGAACTTCTAAGTGATTGAGGAATGTATGAACATATGATGATTAAACCTAATTTTACACAGATGGTATTCCCAGGAATACTTTAACTCAAAAACATTACTGGTGGAACGGTGCAATTGCCACACAAGACCAGGTCAAGGTGCTGTAGCTTTGTGATGTTGTGAGCTTCATGCGCTCATTCACCCACAAAATCAACAAGTCATGCCCCTGGTGGAGACTGACTCAAGGGAGAGGAGGAACAACTGTCAGGGAGCTCTGGAGGTTTTAGAGGAGGCTGGGGCAGGGCAGAGGCCGGCTGAGCAATCAGAGGAGGACCCAGGCCCATCCCCTGGAGAGGAGAGGATAAGGGAGAGATGTGGTCTACTTGTAGGAGAGGGCCTTGATCCTCTTCATGGGCTGTAGTTGTGACAACTGAATAAGAGTTTGGACCTGCGTACAGGCGAACGCTGGAAACAAAGTATGGGAATATCTGTAGTTTATGATTTCTCTCTGAGTTTGGAGTCCTTCCCTGTGTGTGTTATCTGTGGACGTCCTCCAGCCCTTATCTTGCCTGGTTTGCGTTGCTCTTTCCCTTCTTCTTGTAACTGTTTGTGTCAGAGTTTTTTGGGTTCCATCAAGAATATTCGGAACTTGGAAGCAAAGTGACGGAATAAAAGGGGCTTCACCTGTTTTTTATGACTGTGTTTATTTTGTATCCCACCCTGGGTCATCATACAACATTTGAATTCAGATCTCTGCACAGACCTTGTACAGAGGACATCAGGTTGGGAAGGCTGCTGAATAGAATTCATTTTGATTATTCAGTTCATAGGAGCTCTCCAACAGTTCATCCCTCAGCTACAAATATTTTCTGCAGTCATCTGTCCAAGATCTTGATCCAGGATTATCATACCGGCATTGCAAAATCCTGGATGACCCTTAGATGACAGCAAACTAATAGCCCAAGCTCTTTTTATGACCCTCTAGTAATCATCTGAATTTTTTGCAAGCTAAATCTGGTAATCCTACTTAAGTAGAAAGGACTACTTCTCAGGTTTGTTTCCTCGTGACTAAATTTGGGACTTTTATTTTACTTTGATATGAAATGCGTATGTTCCATCCCCTGAGCCATGCCATCTCCCCATGGTATATCAAAGAGAGCTTTTCAAGTAGCATAAATCTGGTAATTAAGAATTTCAAGGCAAGCATGGAGAAGGCGGAGCCTCGTCTCGGTGCTACAGCTGCGATCTCGGGGCTCTGAGATCGCAGCTGATATTTTCACCCCTGGTCGGTCCTAACGGACCTAAACCGTCCCGTAGAGACGGGGATTGTGAAGGGCACAGTCCCAGGATCCCAGAGATATCGCAAAATCTCTGGTTTGATCTGGGAGAAGCCCTTTTGCTGGCGGTGAAAAGGCAGCCTCCAAAGCTGCTGAAGTCGGGACAGCTCCGAAAAGAAAGAGGCTGGAGAGAGGGTGTGTCGGCTGGGTGAGAAACTTCCTTTTGTATTGCAAATTGGCTGAGACCTGAAAGGATATCCTGAACAAAGAAGAAACCTTTATTTTTCTTTGACTGGAATCCCCTTGAGCGGCGTTTTTTAAAGTGATGTCATATTGAGGCTTGGATTCTTTCCTTACTATTTTTTTCTCTGAGGAATTTAATGTGATTTTGTAACTAATCAGATTGAATTTTTTCTTATATATATTTTTATGCTTCTTTTGATTTTTTAATTTGCTTTAGGATAGAGGCCCCCTTTGTTTTTTTTTTTCCCTCTGAGTTTTGTATACATTACTTTTCTTTCTGGCTGAGGGGGGAAAAAAGTATTAAGAGACTGTGCAACACTGCCAACTAGAGGCTTGAAAATATTTTATTTGAACTGGGGAGAAATGTATAAACACTCCTTCTCAAGGACATTTTAATGTGATAAGATGGAGGGAGAGCACAGAAAAATATTATTACAGGTGTTTTCCTGGACTCTTATCAATGTTTCAACACTTGAGGCTTGGCTTTGAAGCTGCTGGAGAAGAGAGTCATAATAAGAGCCTTGGATAAATAAACAAAGTGCAGTGTGCAGTCCATATATATATATATATATATATATATATATATATATATATATATAT
>BLBF01008638.1:580-12902 GCA_015471245.1 Laticauda colubrina | reverse complement strand
TCGCGGGTACTTACATGTGTGCTGTTCAGCTTCCTTCGGGTATTATCCCACGTCATTGTAGTTCTGTTAAAGTTGTAGCAACGTTTCAGCAGAATCTCATCTGCCATCATCAGGCTTCTGTATGGATATGGGTCTTACAGCTCCTGGTTTTAAATTTGAGGCTGGTTCATTCTGATTGGCTGGGAGCCTGGACCTGTTTCATTGGACTTGGAGTTTGATTGATTGGTGTTCCTGGTTTCTTCTGTCTGTTTTGTGGCATGGAGATCTTTCTATTTGAGAGTGCAGGCTTCCAAATGATTGACAGTCTGGTGGAATCATCTCTTCTATTCATGCTGTCAGGTCTTTTTTCAATCTCTATGGCTTCTCTGATGATTCTGTGGCTGGGGTTTTCTATAGTGGCTAGGGTTTTAGTGCCATTGAAGTTGATGTTGTGACCTGTGGTTTTCATGTGTTGGACTAGTGAGGAGATGTGTTCCAGCTTTTTTACTGCATTTTTGTGTTCATCTAGGCGGTTACTTATTCTTCTATTGGTCTGTCCAATGTATGTGGCCGGGCATGATGTACAGGGAACTTCGTATATGCCTTGGTTTTCCAGGTCAATTTTGTCTTTGGGGCTTTTAAGGATGGCTGCTATTTTTTTGTCTGTTTTGAAGGCAGTCTTGATGTGATGCCTGTGTAGTATCTTACTGATTTTATCTGTAGTACCTCTTATGCAGGGCAAGACTTTGAAACGAAAAGCTGTGAGACCCACATCCATACAGAAGCCTGATGATGGCAGATGAGATTCTGCTGAAACGTTGCTACACCTTTAAAAGCACAACTACAATGACGTGGGATAATACCCGAAGGAAGCTAAACAGCACACATGTAAGTACCCGTGAAAACTTAAAAAAACAAATATATATATATATATGCTGTTTAGCTTCCTTCGAGTATTATCCCACGTCATTGTAGTGCTGTTAAAGTTGTAGCAACGTTTCAGCAGAATCTCATCTGCCATCAACAGGCTTCTGTATTGAGTTTGTATGTGGGTCAGGGTCTCACAGCTGTTGGTTTTCAATTTGAGGCTAGCCTATCATTGTGTCTGGATGTTTTTTCCTACATCCTGATTGGTTGGGAGTCTTGGTCTGTGTTTATTGGACTTGGAGTTTGTTTGATTGGTGTTTCTGGTTTCTTCTGTCTGTTTTGTGGCTTTGATAGGCTGGCAACACTCTGTTCCTGTATTGGAGGCTTTCAGTGCAGCTTGGCTTCGCATGAAAGGACGGCTATTATCTATTAGGAAGCTAGGTTTCATCTGGGTGCCTAGTTGGGGTGTGTTTGAGCTGGAGGTATCAGAGGGAGTCTGTTTGTGCCCAGGTGTTTGCCTGGGTTGTGTGTGGAGATCTTTCTATTTGAGAGTGCAGGCTTCCAAATGATTGACAGTCTGGTGGAACCTTTCAGACCTCAGGAACCACTAAATGCATAATTTTAAATCCTGCAGACCACTACTATGATCTGCCTAGTGACTGGCTGGGTGAGCATGGCTAAGTGGTAATGTGGCTGGGGGTGTGTGGCCAACTCAATGTCACTCATGTCAAGGAGCACCTCGCCAGCCTGTACTCGCTTCTTCCCTCCCAGCCCCTCCTCTCCTGCCTTCCTGGGCTCCTTAGGAGCCCAACAGGAAGCATTTGTTGGAAATAAGCAGCCATCACGAGAAAAAGTGGGCAAAACAGTTGGCTCAGTCCAAATTGGATCTGACCGAGATCAGCAGAAGCACCTCACTGAGGCTTTCCAAGCAGAGAGAAGACCTGTAGGAGTAGAAGGCCAGGTACTAGCACCTGGATGCTCAGCGGGCTGAGATGGTCATCCACTTCCAGGCCATGATGCAGTTCCACTGGAACAAGGCCCTCTGGCTCTTCACCACCAGCAGCACTTCCCTCCAGCCTTCACCCAAAGCCCTGCATCAGGAGGCTGTGGCAAGTCCCCCTCTGCCCCACATAAAAACCCCTGAAGGGGGAGACTGTCTGCAGCAACACAAATGTTCATTACATATATCCAGCCCAGGGGCCATAGTTTGAAGACCCCTGATTTAGTGCAATATAAAATTGCTAATAATTTTTCTGCGGACCACCAATATTTTCCCATGGACCACCAATTGGTGGCTGCTGCTCTGGAGAACTGTTCCTAGAACTGAAAACTGCAGGCTAACTGCTTACCAAGGACAGTATATACATAGATAGCAGGGCTATCAGATAAAATAAGAATGCCGGTGGCTACCATTAGCAGTGTGAAAGGAATACAGAACATTAACTAAAGAACTAGGAACGAAGCAAAATAGAGAATTAGTTAGTAGAATAAAAACCCAAACCTATAGCTTATAGAAGGGTGATGCTACATAATGTTTTTCTGATAGATTGACTCAATCTGAGTGATAATTGACTTGTGTTGTTCCTTGCCTGTTCTCTCTGATTAGTAGGGAGGAAGATAATTTTTCCACACTGGCAATTGTATCTTTCTATATTCATGAGTTGAGCAAACTCAATCACAGACCAAAAATGGCAAATTGCTTCCTCTTCACTTATACTTAGATATTATTTAAAAATGAAAATATATAAATCAGAGGAACTCCAAGCTCTAACACGCGTTAGCTCTTTGAGTAGCCTACAATTATTGAGGAAATCCACATATAATCTAATATCATTGGCAATAGATGTTCCAACTACGATGGGATCTACAGATTCATCAGACATACGCTTTGAATATAATTGTTAGACACTATCTAGGAATGCTTTTAAGAATATTTCCTGGTTCAAATTTATTTAAAAATTTGAATGGATTATTTCCCCAAAATTTCAGATACTGCTACAAGCTTAGCTTCAAAAATTCTTCCATGAAAATATGAGATTCTTTTTATTGTAAATTTTAGAAATTGGTTATGTTTATGATCAATGCCTTCACTTAAGTCAAGGATTAGGATCAGGTCTTCTGATCTCCTAATTGTCTATATCAAAAGAATAATACAGAATAGTTCAAGTGGACATATTTTCTTCATCATTTTAGCCTCCCAGGCATCCCAAAGAACATATGAAGAAGACTAGAAAAAGTTCCAAACATAGCATAGAAAGTATTAAATACATAAATATTTAATAGAGCACTCCAGCTAAGTTTCTGCCTAATGCCATCTTTTATTATTTTTATTTTTTGTTATTTATTTGTATTTTGCTTTTATAATTGTTGAGATTTTTTATTGATTTATGAAGTTATGACATAGACTTAATTTTTCATAATAGCTGGGGACAGGTCTTAGATTACAATAAGATATTAATTTGGCAAGCGCATGAATGGATGAATGCCCAAGGTTTATGTCTTTTTAGTTAACTAATTATAGCTAGAAAGCCTCTTAAACTGATCCTTTCACATGTATACATAATTTTTACGAACATTTCATCCATGTGTGCCAAAATTTATCACTTTTTACACTCCAGCATTGTTCTTTTCTGTTGAACAATTTCCACTTGCAAGAGAAAACAACATGGCTCTGCACTGAGTTGAATCAGAGCATGAGTATGAACAGCAAATGCAGAATAATATGACATTATAATTAGAAAATTAATAGAGAATCCAGCTACAAATTTCTCAACTATTAAATCCAGCTTTAAAATTTTAAACTACTTTGACTTGTAAGTTTGCATTACATAGCAACATATTTTCAGACTAATATTCTTCCTCAACATAAACAAAAACCCAATGAAAGTAACTTCCATCTTCAATCAAGTATTTAACTTTGCTAAATCTCTGTAGGTTATTGGATATACAGAATTCAGCAAAAATGGCAATATTTAGTACTGAACGTTCAGGTTAAATGCAGCAAAATAATAGTTTTGAAGAGTTCCACCACAAATTGCCCTGACAAGGTCATTCTGGGTATTCCATTGAGAATTCTTCAATTAAGAAATAATTGATTGAATCATAACCATCTTTGATAGATACATGACCAAATTATCTTGGAGAGTTTCATTTATTTTCCTCCTACTTTATTTTCTTGCTTACAATCTCATGGAAAGATACATAGCAGGATATTCGGGGTCTTAATAATTTTCTTCTTGAGATAAACATATAGAATGTTTGCAACCTGTTAAACAAATAACAATGACACAATAAAGTCCAGCCATTCTTTTAGTAAAAGTAATGTCAGTCAGTCAGTCAAACAATCTCACTGCCTGACTGATGACATTACCTCTGCAGTAATTTATAAGATTGAATGGAATGAACATATTGTGGGATTCAACGATCTATTTCCCCCACCTATCAAGTACAATTCAGGTATAATGTGAAATCTGCCCTTTGTGGATAGAAGAGATGCAATATGCCTTCCTCAACACACAAACTGGACTATATTTTCTGTGTCACCTTTACTTAACCATAGGGAAAACATCACCTTTAATATAATCATAATAATTTATGCCCCATACTAATTTATGAACCATCATACCCAACCTCGAGAAGAAGAAAATTCATTGATTCATTCTGTTTGTATGATTGCTGATTCAAAACAGTTCTGTGTAGCTTACAACAAATTTAAATTTGGGGGAGATGGTATTCCTGTTGTATTGTTTTATTTTGGAAACAGACAATAAAAGGATCAAATCTGACATCTCAGAAAGAAGCAGTGCCTTCCAAATACTATGAACAATAACTCCCAAAATATCTAATTACAGTTCATTACGGCTGATGGGATCTGGACTTCAAAGTATCTTATCTATCCTTATTCTTGATCAGGGGTGTCAAACTCACACTGTCACAATGTCATTACATGATGTATTGGGACTCCCTCCCTTCACTAAATGGGAGGGGAGTGGGCAGCGCGTGACACAGCTGGCCTACTGGCCATGAGTTTGACAGCTCTGCTCAAGATAGACCAGGAAATTAACTCCACAGGAAGGCTAAAATTACTTTTATTAAGATTGGTTATAACAACAGAATCTTGCAAGTTTGATTGCACTTTTGGTGAATGAGGCAGGCATCTTTAGTGAACCATTGTTGAATGTTTTTTGGCCATTCTGGACTTTAAAAAAATGCTTCAGCCTGCGATCAACTTCTGCATATCTCAATCAAAGTTATTTTCATAACACACTACACGTACTATATATTGCTTATATTTTTCATTCTGTAACAGATGTAGTAGAAAAGGAAGAGGACACTGTGAGATAGAAGAAGTTGGGAAAAAAAGGGCAAATTAAATGCTGAATGGGATTATAAAACACTAAGTGACCCACACACACAAAATCAGGAAACTTCTATGCTGCTTGTAATTGACTTTGTAATTGTAATTCTCAGATTTAAGATACCTGTTTACAAAAATGGGCCAGATCTTGCTTGTAACATTTCTGAGCTTTATTATTTTCATCAAGAGAATTTTAAAAACTGAACCTGAAAATGAATTATAATTGCTATACTTATACCACTACAGCTTTTATAAATATGTAAACTACATCCACCTTTTCAGCAAGGAAGAAATAATGGCTTTAAGTGAGAAGATATTTTGAGGAACCTTCATAAGTCTTCAAATAAATCTGTAGATTTCTGTCTGATTCAATCAACTGCAGTCTCCAAGTGTCAGTTAAGGCTAGGTCCCACTGGCCGACGGACGCAAAACGTATGCATAAAGGACACAGCAGACGAGCAAAATTTCGGGGGTGGCTCTATCCGTTGTCATCCGCTCCAAAAAGTGGCAAAAATTTGCATAAACAGAACGGAAAAGAACGGACATGGGTAGTATGTAGCGGAGATGTTAAGCGGATGTTCATAGGAAGCCTAGCAGATGACAGAGGATGGAAGCACATGACACCTCCGAAGGGGTTCTGGGGGAGAATTGCGAAGCGGACGCATAGCGGAAGGGGCGGATGCATAGCAGATGAAGCGGATGCATCACGGACGCCAATAGGAAACAAAGCGGATGCTGCGCGGATGTATATCGGATGCAAAGCATTCACTGCGCATGCGGGGAGTATGAATTGCATCAGCTCTGCAGATATAAAAGGATGCAGCACGCATGCAGCCAGCATTCAGGGGAAAGACATGCTGCCACATACATCTAGGAGGAACACCATGGCTCATCAGTCAGGGAAAAAGAGGAAGCCCGTGCCTACTCGTTCCAGCCCTGGCAAGAAGGACAGAACCAGCATCCCACCCCCTGGCACTGACTCTGAAGCTGCTGCTGCTGCTGCTGCGGTGGACCAGCCCCAAGGCCCTCAAAGCCCTGCTGCTGAAGGCCCTGCTACTCAAGCCCCTGAAGGCCCTGCTGCTCAAACCCCTGAAGGCCCTGCTGCTCAAGCCCCTGAAGGCCCTGCTGCTCAAGCCCCTGAAGGCCCTGCTGCTCAAACCCCTGCAGGCCCTGCTGAAGCCCCTGCCAGAGAGAGGAAGAGGCAAGGGAAGGAGAAGGGAGAGAGGAAATAGTACACCATTTCCGAGGACCATGAGGATGAGGTGCTGGAATGGCTGAGGGAGAGCGAGTACCTCTGGAGAAAGGGCCACAGACTCTATCGTGACACCAAGAAGAAGCAGGCAGCTTGGAGAGACAAGGCAGAGAGCCTGGGGTACACTACAGAAGTACTCCTGGGATGGTGGAAGCACATGCACACCTGGTATGGCAAGCTACACCTCAAAAAATCTGGGCAGGCCGCTGTCAAGCTCACTGACCGGGAGATGTACGTCATGGCCAAGTGCAGTTTCCTGGAGGGGGAGATCCGCCACCGAAGAGCAGCCCCTCTGACACCCCTCTCCCTCAGACAGCCCACAGACAGCCAATCCTCTTCCAGCCAGGAGCCAGCGAGCCTGTCCAGGCAGGTGTCTTCAGAGGGCACCACGGAAGAGACCTCCCGCGACAGCTGCACTCCCCATGCCAGCGGACTTGGAGGATCCCCTGTCACAAATGGAGGAAGAAGCAACAGCCACCAGAGGCCAAGCCACACCTACCCCCATCCCCAGCTCCAGAGGATGAAGGCAGAGAAGCAGACTGGAGGGCCAGAACCAGAGTGTCCTGTTAGAGATCAGGGACACAATGAAGACCAGCACATAACTTCTCTCTCAGCTGGTCCACTTGGACAGAGGATCCTTGGGCCACAACAACTTCATCACCTACATGAGCCACACCCTGAGGGACCTGCCTGAGGCCCAGTACCAGGTGATGAAGGAGAAGATCACAGCACTTCTGCACAACCCTCAAGACCCAGCTGAAGCTGCTCTTACCCAGTCCAGGTCTGCTCCTCCACCCCAGGTGATGTCACAGCCCTTCCACGGCTTTCAACAGCCCCTCACCTATCAAGGCTACGACTATCAGGACTTCCCACAGCAAAAACAGAACTTCTCAGTCCAGGCCCAGGTTCATCGCACGCCACAGACGCCAGTCCTCACCCAGCTGCAGACCAGACAGCCCCACTATACTCCTCCTTCCTCCACCCCACAGCCAAGCCCATCAACGGACAATCTGTCATCAGTCTTGGGCCTCACATCTCAGGTCCTTGATGAAGGGCCTCTCAACCTTACGGGACTGAGTCAGCTCTCGGACAGCTTCCTGAACACACCATCCCCTGTTGTACCCTTGGGGCCAAGCACCCCAATGGCGCCTCAGACCAGCACTCAAGCCACAGCCACCTCCACAGTCCCTGCTTAACAGCAGAGACCATGGACATGACTCAGAGTGACTGAGAATAGTGTCAGAGACTGAGTTGTTTACTTGTTAAGTTTATCTTTGCTTCAGACACTTTACTTGGTTCATTTTGCTTATTTAATACAGTCATAAAGTTTACCTAAGAAAGTTAACAAAGGTTATCTTTGTTTAAGGCACTTGGTTCATTTTTTTTACTTAATCAAGTGTTGGTGAAAACTTTTTAAAAATGGTTAAGCCTTTGCGTGCTTGTGGGATTGATAAGCATAGTTGTGGGATAGATAAACCTCCAGTGCAAGTATAGTGGGACTGTATGGTCCACCATCCCAGCTGCCACACATATGGATCTTTATTATCAATAACAATTTATTCATTGATCAACACATTTCAAAATAAACAAAGCTCTTTATTAATGTCCAACTGGGGAGGTGCACCAGTGTCTCAGTAGGTTGCGCTGCTTCTTCCCTTCACGTGAAGCTCTGTTGGGGCCTTGTACATCCACAGTGTCTATCAGATTTCGTCCTTGCCTCCATTCACCAGGCTCCATGTCCCCATTCCCTTGTTGACGGTCCACAAGTCTGTTCTGCAACACTGGTTAGCGGATGCGCATGAGATTGTGCAGGATGCAGCAAGCTTCCACGATGCTCTTCACAGTCTCTGGGTCATGCTGCATGGTGGTGAGAAGTATCTAGAACTTGTTGGCCAGGATGCCAAAGGCGTTCTCCACCACCCGTCTTGCCCTGGACAGCCTGTAGTTGAAGATCCTCTCTTCACGGATGAGGTATCTTGAACTGTACGGCTTCATGAGGTAGGTTCTGAGGGAGAAGGTGTCATCACCAATGATGAAGTAGGGCACATCTTGTGTGTCATTGGGTAGGGGAAAACCTACCATGAAAATCTGGAAAACCCATGATGTGGTTGCATTCCAGCCCATCCTTGAGGTCACTTGCATTGTATACCTGGCCATCTGAAGCTGACCCGTTGCCTGAAGCATCGATGTAGATGAACTTATAGTCAGCATCAACCATGGCAAAAAGGATGATTTTGAAGAAGCCCTTGTAGTTGAAATAAGTGGACCCTGAGTTGGCTGGAGCTTTGCAGACCACGTGCTTCCCATCTATGGCTCCAACGGTGTGGGGAAAGTTCCACCTCTGATACTACTCTTCTGCAAGTTTCCTCCAGCCTTGTTCAGTGGTGGGGCACTTGAGGAGCTCCTCCACGTATTCTTCTATGATGGCCTGCACCACTTCTCTGACCACTTTGCTGATGCTGTTGTGTGGCACCCTCCACGCATTCTGCAAGTTTCGGTATGTGGTTCCAGAAGCCAGGTGGCGCAGAGTCATTGCCACCTTTAGTCCAGGGTCCAGGTTGGCATGGAAGTTGATGCTAGGCTTGGTCAACCTGGGTCTCAGACGCTCTACAATTTCGTCAAACATGGCTGGTGGCATCCTCATGAAGTGATGGAATGCACGAGGGTCTTCATTCCTCAGCTCCACCATCAACTGGTCATACAGTCCAAACTCCATTCTTCTCACGATCCATCGTCGGACCCATACAGTTCTTGGACGTCTCCTTCTTCTCCTTCTGTATAAAAGGTGAAACAGTCTGAACAGGTTTTGGCTCTGGTGATGAATGATCACAGCTAATATGGACTGTGTCATGATCCATGGTGGAGAACAATTGGTGATGTGGAAGACCAAGACCAAGGGTGAAGAGGTCTGTACACCACGGCTGCTGGATTCATACTGAGATCCAGATGATTTTCTCCCCCTTTTTATAGGAAATATCGGTAGTCCGCTAGGTGTTCTTCTACATACTCTAGACATATTGCAGACATCCTAAATATCCAAGATACATCCCACATACAAACGTTTTGCCCATTTTAATCTTTTACATACGAGATGCATACGCTTACATCCTTTCTATTTCCGTGCTACTAACGCTGTGTAGATGTTCCGTGCACCTTTCGTTTCCTCCCCCTTTCCTTTTTCAGCTACAGCGGATGTGAGTTTAGGGGATGGCCAGAGGATACAGAGAGGATACAGCGGATGTTTTATGGATGATAATGGACATAGAACATTTGTTGCCCGTATATGTCGTGGATGTACATTGTATGCAGCAGAAAGTTCATCCATTCACAAAGTTTTGTGCAGCTCAAAACTTCTTGCGCGGATGAAATCGCAGTGGACAGATGCTCGAGCGTATGAAACGGATAGAGCGTATGAAACACGTATGCAGTGAGTACACAACGGATGCATAGTGTTTTCCAATGGATGGCAAGCTTTTTTTAATGTTTTACATCCTCTTTGCATCCGTAAGTGCAGTGGGACAGGGTCTTTAACAACTTATATATCTGTCAATACCAGAAGCATTACAAAGGACATTGCAACTGCTTACAGCTAAGTAAAGGGTAAATGAGATTTAAATTAGGTTAGGGTTACACTAGGCTCAAAAGTAGAATTAATACTATTATAGGTTTCCAAAGAAGTCCCTAAGACTGATTGTGCTGCTGCTACAAATTGATCAAGCATTTCTCCCTAAATTGTATCAAAACAAGGTTTCTGTTTCTTAACATTTATCTTTTTTATTAGAATTAATATAAATTTATCTGAGTACTATTTGCTCACATCTGCAAATGTTACCACTTAGGACAATATTTTAGTCAACCATGATATTGGAATAAATGTACCATGATAGTGGACTACAATATGTTCAGCTTTTTGCCCTCTAGAAATAAGTGTCTAACACGAAACACTATGGAAATAAACAATGTTGAAATGAGACAACCATTAAAAATCCTTCCTTCCAGAATTATCTAATACTTATAATATTTTTTTTATTTTGTTGCATCTTTTGTTTGCTTTATTTTGGAAAACTGCTCATAAAACAATCCTCGGGGTTCATACAATACTGTTTAGGGCTGTGTATGCTCTGAAAAGTATTATGAATCTATCTGTCTCTCTGTCTGTCTACTTACATATAGCCACTATGCAATTATTTTCCATTTTAAACAATATTATGCATGGAAGAAAAAAGCAGATATGAGATTAAAAAAAGAAAAGGAAAGCTAAAAGTATTTTATGCCAACTGCATACATTTTTTCACTACAAACTACCCTTCTTTTAACTGCACCCTTCTTTGATTCCTTTATTGATTCCTTTTTGTTCTTTACATTTCATGTCTTCTTTTTTCAAGGAACTTATGAAATGTATTTAATCATTCTGTCTTTCTTTTCCAAGCAATTATCCTTATTTTCTGCACTTGTTTTATTATTTGATCTTCATTCATTTTCCCTATATGACAAAAACATCTGATCTACTTATTTCCTACTGTTCACAAATGACCATATCCCATCTACATTAATTAATAACTCACTCATTTATGATCATATTTATCCTTGTTTTACCACACAGACTTCTTATATACAGCCAGTGTATAATATTTGGCTGGGGAAATATTAATTTCTTGCTACAGACCACATCCTATCATTTACCTTTCTAGCAGCATTTACATCTCAAAATTTCTCCATCCATGTTCCATCCTTGATGAACATTCTATCAATATATAAATATCTACAGAATTTGCTCTAGTTCTGCACCATTATCTACAGGATAACCTGTAATTGTTCCAATTTTATTTTCAATGTTCAACACAGTTACTTTTACTCTTTGATACATTGATCTTCAGATCTATACAGGATCAATGCATTCTACAATGTGTCTAAATTTATTGAAAATCGTTTAGGTTCACAACTAGCAATATGGCATGGTCAAGACCCAACTACTTCAATTTGTGGTTCATATCCCGAAGCATAGCTCTATGAAGGATTCTTTTCAATTTATCAATAAAGACACTAAACAACCAAGATTACACATCACATATTCTAGCCTTCTTTCATTCTTGATATTAGAAAAAGCTGCACAATTCAAATTCATTCACTGTATTGTATACTCACTATCAGTCAATAAATGTATAATATATGTACTTTATATTATTCCGTCAAATCTGCTGAAGAACAAGAATTCAGACTGGACACCATCTGCCTGGCATAAAACCATACAACACTTTTCAAGTGTTAATCATTGTCATGTCTTGTACTCTTTCAATCAGAATTGAATCAAACATCATCCCAGGCACATTCAACAAATTAATCCTGCTACAGTTTTTGTATTTGCTTTTTTTAAAAATTATTTACTTATTTATTTATTTAGCATATGGCACATGTTAGCCAAGGACCACCAAGATGGTGGCTGCCTTTGTGAAAGGAATTTATTTCCCCCAGGCGGGGAAAAAAATCTTTATTATCTTTATCTACGAGATGCCTGAATGCCAGTAGGCATTCGGGGGAAGCTCTTTCCTTGTCCCTAAACAGTTTATTCACTCACAGTAATTGAGCTGACCTCAGTAGTGCACAGGCCCAATGTCTTACCATGTGAGGCCCCCCAATTTGCTACTCTTTGGATTCATCCACATTTCTTGCCTTTATGTAAAGACACTGTAATGATTTGCTGAATGCATGTCATTCTCAGTCTATATAATATAATATATATATTATAATATAATATAATATAATATATTATATTATAATTATAATATATTATATCATATAACATATATATATTAATGTATATACATAAAGGCAAAAATTGATGAAGAAAACAATGAGTAGGAATTTAG
>BLBF01008630.1:3577-16266 GCA_015471245.1 Laticauda colubrina | reverse complement strand
TATGTATGTATGTATGTATGTATGTATGTATGTATGTATGTATGTATATATATATTTATATATATATATATATATACTGTTCAGCTTCCTTCGGGTATTATCCCACGTCACTGTAGTGCTTTTAAAGTTGTAGCAATGTTTCAGCAGAATCTCATCTGCCGTCATCAGGCTTCTGTATTGAATTTGTCTGTGAGACAGGCTGTCACAGCCATTTCAGTTTTAAAATTGAGGCTAGCCTACTGCTGTGCCAGAATGGTTTTTTCTTCATCCTGATTGGTTGGGAGTCTTGGTCTGTGTTTATTGGTCTTGGAGTTTTCTCTGTTCTGCTTGATTGGTGTTTCTAATATCTTCTGTCTGTTTTGTGGCTTTGATTGGCTGGCAACATTGTGTTCATGTATTGGAGTTTTTAGTGAAGCTTGGCTCTGAGTAAAAGGTCGGCTATCATTTGTTCGGAAGCTAGGTTTCATCTGGGTGCCTGGTTGGGGTATGTTTGAGCTGGAGGTATCAAGGGGGATCTGTGTTCCCAGCTGTTAACCTGGCTTGTGGAGATTTTTTTTGTTTGAGAGGCCAGGCTTCGAAATAATTGACAGTCTGGTGGAATCATCTCTTCTATTCATGCTTTCAGGTCTTTTTTCAATCTCTATGGCTTCTCTTATGATTCTGTGGCTGGGGTTTTCTATAGTGGCTAGGGTTTTGGTGTCATTGAAATTAATGCTATGACCTGTGGCTTTCATGTGATGGACTAGTGAGGAAGTGTGTTCCAGCATTTTTACTGAATTTTTGTGTTCATCCAGCCGGGTACTTATTCTTCTATTGGTCTGTCCAATGTATGTGGCCGGGCATGATGTACAGGGAACTTCGTATATGCCTTGGTTTCCAGGTCAATTTTATCTTTGAGGTTTCTTAGGATGGCTGCTATTTTTTCTGTCTGTTTTGAAGATAGTCTTGATGTGATGCCTGTGTAGTTTCTTATTGATTTTATCTGTAGTACCTCTTATGTAGTTTTTATGTATTGATTTTGTCTGTAGTACTTATGTAGGTCACTCTTCTTGTTATCTTATTTCTGTTATCCATATTCTGCTTTCAATGCAATCATTAATCAACCAAATCTACTGGGCCAGAGATTGCAATAGGAGAAGAAATAATAAATATGTATTTATGTATTGCAGGTATGCTTCACTCATCCATATTGAAAAATATGGCAGATGTAGTCAAAAGCTCTTTTTTAAAAAAAAACAAATCTGCCCAATTTTAAACATTTAACTTATTTTCAGAGATATGTATATTGCACATGCACTATGTGAGAGAGTTCTCATTGTTATCACACAAACCACAGACTTGTAACTGAATGTTTTTTTTTTTGTTAGGGACACAAGATTGGCTTATTAAAAAAAAATACTTTTTCTGATATATTAAAGCTAATATATATCACCAATCTATTTATCTGAAGGTGTTGGCATTAGTGGTGAGATTCAATTTTTTTTTAACTACCAGTTCTGTGGGTATGGCTTGGTGAGTATTGCTTGGTAAGTGTGGGAGGGGGAGGTTACTGCAAACTCCCATTCCCTCCCCACCCCACTAACCTGCTTTCCAGCTCCATTCTCCTGTGCAGGGCAACAAAAGCCGATCAGCTAAGACTCTGGAGGCAGACAATAGATGGGGGTGGAGCCAGTTAGAAGCCTGTTTTCTGAACTACTGAAAATTTCTGCTACTGGTTCTACAGAACTGGTCAGAACCTACTGAATACCACCTGTGGTTGGCATATGGGCTCATATAACAATTGAATTATATCTTTCAAGATTCTGGAGTACCGGGAAAATACCAGGTGATTACAGAAGGGCTAATTTGGATCCCATCTTCAAAAAAGGAATAAAATATTGATTCATGAAATTATAGACCTATCAGCCTGACATCAATACCTTGGAAGATTCAGTAAAAGATAATCAAACAATGAACCTGTGAACACCTATAAAGTCATAAACTGAAGTTAATATGGGTTTGTTAAAAATAGATCATGCCAGAAATATCTTATTGCATTGCTTGACAAAGTGACAAAAATAGTAGACCAGTGGAATGCTGAAGATATAATCTATTTGGACTTTAGTAAATTGATAAAGTTGACCACAATCTACTACTTGATAAGATAGAAAATGTAAAGGCCGTGTCACACTGCCAAACGGATGCAAAAAGGACACAACGGAAGAGAAAAATGTTACATCCATTGTATCCGTGCTCAAAAGGGGCTAAAATTTGCATAACACGGACGCGGGGAGGACGCAGGGCGGATGCAAAGCAGATGTGGAACAGAAGCCCAGCGGATGGAAGCGGATGGCGCAACCGCAGGGCTTCCGGGGGGGGCTCAACAAAGCGGACGCGGAACGGAAACAACGGATGCAGAACGGATGCACAGCAGATGAAGCGGATGCACAGTGGAAGCCTTGTGGATGCACAGCGGAAGCCTAATGGATGCCTGGCATTAACTGCGCATGAGGGGAGGATGCATTGCACAAGCCACATGGATATAAAGGGAAGCAGCTCGCACGTGGCCAGCATTCCGAGGAAAGACCTGCTGCTGGATACCTCGAGTTCTTGCCTGCATGTCTGCCTCCAAGCCTGCCTCCAAGCCTGCCTCCCAGCCCCCTGGGCAGCCTCCCTGCCAGCCTTGCTGCCAGCCTGCCTTCCAGCCTCCCTACCAGCCAGTCTGTCTGCCAGCCTTGGTGCCTGCCTTCCTGCCAGGCTTCTTAACAGGCTTCCTAACAGGCTTCCTGCCAGGCTTCCAGCCAGCCTTGCCGCCAGCCTTCCTGCCAGCCTTAGTTCCTGCCAGCCTTCCTGCAAGCCTTCCTGCCAGCCAGCAACCCCACAACCATGGGGAAGAAGCAAAAGCCTCAGCAACCTGCCGCCATCCCTGGCAAGAGGGACAGGGCCACCCTCCCGCCCCATGTCCCTGACTCATCTTCTGCTGGGGCTTCTGCTGCTTGGGCTTGCTCTTCTGTTGCTGGAGCTTCTGCTGTAGCTGCTCCTGCTGCTCCTGGTGGTGGTGCTTCTGCTGCTGTGTACTCTGCTGAAGCTGCTCCTGGTCCTGCTGGTCCTGCTCGTTCTGCTCGTGCTCCTGGTCTTGCTGACCCTGCTGCTGGTGCTTACTCTGCTGCTGATGATCCTGGTCTTACTGCTGCTGCTGCTGCTTCTGCTGCTTCTGCTGCTGCTGCTGCTGATCCTGCTGCTGCTGCTGCTGCTGCTGCTGCTGATTATGATCCTGCTGGTTATTATGCTGCTGCTGATGATGATTATTATTATGATCCTGCTGGTGATGCTGCTGCTGCTGCTGATGAAGCTGCTGCTGCTGCTGCTGCTGTTTGTGTGGAGGAGAAGCCCCTACAACCTGGAAGCCCCTCTAATGAGGGACCATCTGGTCCTGCCAAAGGGAGGAAGAGGCGTATGCGACAATGGGAGAGGAGGCAGTACTACATTGAGGAAGCGCACGAGGATGAGGTGCTGGAGTGGCTGAGAAGGAACGACAATCTGTGGTGGAAGGGACACCTGCTGTACAGGGACACCAAGCGGAAGCAGGCTGCTTGGAGAGAGAGGGCGGAGAGTCTGGGCTACACATTGGATGTGCTCCTCGGCTGGTGGAAGCACATGCACACCTGGTACGGGAAGCTGCACCTCAAAAAATCTGGCCAGGCCAGGGTTAAGCTGACGGACAGAGAGACCTACGTCATGGCCAGGTGCAGCTTCCTGGAGGGTGAGATCCACCACCGAGGAGCACCAGGAGCCCCTCTGTCTAACCTCTCTCTATGGCAGCCTGCTGCGACCCAGTCCTCTTCTGGCCGAGAGTCAGTCCCTGTCTCCATGAAGGTATCTGTGGAGCGTGCCACGGTGGAGAACCCCCAGGCAGGTGTTGAAAGCATGGTGGAGAGCGAGGAGGACTCCCTGGTGTGGTGGGAGAAAGGAGACATTGAGTCCACCACTGCCGAAGTTGCATCCACCCACACCTCCGCCTCCACAGTAAGGCAGAAAGCCAGACCGCAGGAGGGGCAGAGCCACAAGGTCCTGGTGGAGATCAGGGACACCATCCGCACCAGCATAGGTCTCCTCTCTCAGCTGGTCCCCATCGACTCCTCCTCCTCCAACCACAAGCCCTTCCTCAATTATCAATTATGTCAACCAGACCCTCAAGGAGATGGCGGATCCCCAGTACCAGGTGGTGAAGGAGAGGATCACCGCGCTGCTTAACAACCCTCCAGACCCAGAGGCACCTGCTCCCACCCAGTCCAGGTCTGTTCCTCCACCCCAGGTGATGTCCCTCCCATACCAAGGCTTCCCACAGCGGATGGTGTCCCTGATCTCCAACAGGACCTTGTGGCTCTTCCCGCAGCCCCTCACCTACCAGGGCTACAGCTACCCGGTGGTCCAGCAGCACAGATAGCAGCCCTTCCAAATGCAGGCACAGAGTCATCGGGCGGCACCGTTGCCACCGGTTCCAATGATGCCACCAATGCCAACCACGACAATGATGCCACCCACGCCAGTCCTCACCCCGCTGCAGACCAGGCAGCCCCACTACACTGCTCCTTCCTCCATCCCACAGCCAAGCCCGGTCTCAGTACATCTGTCCTCAGTACTGGGGCTGACAGCCCATGGCATGGAGGAAGGACCTCTCAGCATCATGGGGATGAGCCAGCTGTCCGACACCTTCCTCAACACACCATCCCCTGTTGTCCTCTCGGGGCCAGGCACTCCAACAACACCTCAGACCAGCACTGCATCAGCACTCACCTCCACAACCTGCACCCTAACACCTTAGACTGGGCACACACCTCCGAGTGACCAAGAGGAGTGCCAGAGACTGGACACTTCACTTGGGTCATGTTTATTTTACAGCTTGTTATGAATAAAGTTTATCTTTGTTTCACATACTTGCTTCATTAATTTTTTTCTATAAAGTATGGGTGGAAACTTTTAGAAATGGTTTAGCCTTTGCATGCTTGTGGGATGGGTTAAGATAGCAGTGGGATGGGCAGGGATACCTTTGGGATGGGTTAAGATAGCTGTGGGTTGGGAAGGGATACCTTTGGGATGGGAAGGGATACCTGTGTGATGGGAAGGAATACCTGTGTGATGGGAAGGGATACCTATGGGATGGGTAATAGTTGTGGGATAGATAAACCTCCAGTGCAAGCATAGTGGGACTGTATGGTCCACTCACCCAGGTGCCACACATATGGACCTTTATTATCAATTACAATGTAAGCATTGATCCACACATGTCAACATAAACACAACTCTTTACTAAATGCCCTGTTCATTGTAGGCACACCCAACATACATGGGCCAATCTCATCAGTGTGATGAGACAGGCTGAAGGAACCATCCATTAAGCATCTACCATCCTGTCTTGCCACTCCACCGCTCCAGCTGGGGAGTTGCACCAGTGTTTCAGGAGGTTGCGCTGCTTCTTCGCCTCATGTGAGGCTCTGTTGGGCCCTTGCACATCCTCAGTGTCAATCAGGTTTTTGCCCTTGCCTCCTTTCCCCAGGCTCCATGTCCCCATTGCCTTGCTGGAGGTCCACGAGCCTATTCTGCAAGACTGGGTAGCGGGTGCGCATGAGATTGTGCAGGATGCAGAAAGCTTCCACGATCCTCCTCATGGTCTCTGGGTGATGCTGCATGTTGGTGAGAAGTACCTGGAACATGTTGGCCAGGATGCCAAAGGCGTTCTCCACCACCCGCCTTGCCCTGGACAGCCTGTAGTTAAAGATGCTCTCTTCACGGGTGAGGTATTTGGAGGTGTAGGGCTTCATGAGGTAGGTTGTGAGGGAGAAGGCGTCATCCCCCATGATGAAGTAGGGCACATCTTGTGTGTCGTTGGGCAGCGGGTCTGGATACCACTGCTCTGCAACTTTCTTCCAGCCTTCTTCAGTGGAGGGGCACTGGAGGAGCTCCTCCTTGTATTCTTCAATGATGGCCTGCACCACTTCTCTGAGAACAAAGCTGATGGTGCTGGGTGGCACCCTCTAGCCGTACTGCATGCTCCTGTACATGTTACCTGAGGCCAGGTGGTGCAGGGTGAGTGCCACCTTGAGCCCAGGGTCCAGGCTGGGCCGGACATTGGTGTTTGCCTTGGTCAACCTGGGTGTCAGGCGCTGCACAACTTTGTCAAACATGGCTGGAGGCATCCTCATGAAGTTCTGGAAAGCCCGAGTGTCTTCGCTCCTGAGCTCCACCATCAGCTTGTCGTAAAGTACGTACTGTGCTCTTCTGGCTAACCATCTTTGGACCCAGACTGTTTTTGGGTGCCTCCTTTTCTTCCCGTAGTAGAGTTCACAGAGACTGTAGATGGCTTCACAGTGTTGCAGAAGGATGGTGGCTGCCAAAAGAATTTTGTCACAATCCACGGTGGACATGACTGGATGCTGTGGAAGAGGAAGAGTCAGATGAAGGCTGCAGAGGTCTGCACAGCTGGGCTGCTGGTCTGAAAGTGAGATGCAGACGAGTTGCCCCCCCTTTTTATAGGCAGTATAGGTGTCCCTTTTCATCCTCTAGGCATCCTCTAGGCATCCTCTAGGCATCCTCTAGACATCCTTAATATCCGAGATAGGTCCCCTCTGCGGACGTTTTTTCCATTTTAAACACTTTGTTTCCGTGCTGCATCCGTTCTGCATCCGTTCCACGTCCGTTCCGCTTCCTCCCTGTGTCCAGGCGGATGCGAGTTGGGCGGATGTGCAGCTGATGCCTTGCGGATATAGCGGATGCATAACGGATACGTAACGGATGCCTAGCGGATGCCTAGCGGATGCCTAGCGGATGCAGAATGGACGAACTGGATACATTTTCCATGCAAAAGTTTTTGGCAGCCCAAAACTTTTGGAGCGGATGAAACGTTCATAAATGGATGCTGGACAGATAGAGAGGAAGCCAAACGGAGGCAGTAAGTACATCGCATTTTCCAACGGATGGCAAGGTTTTTTGTCCGTTTTACATCCTCTTTGCATCCGTTGGTGCAGTGTGACAGGGGCTTAAATCCCATGTCACACTGCACCAACGGGTGCAAAGAGGATGTAAAACGGACAAAAAAGCTTGCCATCCATTGGTTAACGCGATGTACTCACTGCCTCCGTTTTGCTTCCTCTCTATCCGTCCAGCATCCGTTTATTGACGTTTCATCTGCTCAGAAAGTTTGAGCTGCCCATAACTTTTGAGCGGAAAATGTATCCAATGCATCCATTCTGCATCCTCTAGGCATACGGGGGACATCCGTTCTGCGTCCATTACACATCTGCTATATCCGCTAGGCATCCGCTCTGCATCCGCACAACTCAAATCCATTCCAGAGGTAAACGGACGCGGGGAGGAAGCAGAACGGACGTGCAGCGTTAGTAGCACAGATGGAGAAAGGATGAAAGCGGATGCAGCTCATCCGCTCTGCATCCGCTCTGCATCCGCTCTGCATCCTCTACGCATCTGCTCTCCATCCTCTACGCATCCTCTACGCATCTGCTCTGCATCTTCTACGCATCCGCTCTGCATCCTTTACGCATCCTCTCCGCATCCTCTCCGCATCCTCTACACTTCCTCTATACATCCACTCTGCATCCTCTATACATCCGCTCTGTGTCCTCCCCACGTCCGTTCCTTTCCATGTTATCCGCTCTGCTTATGCAAATTTTTGCCCCTTTTGAGAGCGGATAACAACGGATGGAACATTTTGCTCGTCCGTTGTGTCCTTTTTGCACCCGTTGGGCAGTGTGACATGGCCTTAGACAGCATCACCGCTAGATGGATTCATAATTGGTTGACTACCCTCATTCAACATGTAATTCTTAATGGAAGTGCATTTACATGGTCCCTTCCAACTCTGTTCTTCTGTTATCTGTGCTAGCAATCTATTCATAAATGTCTATATTTTAGTTAAAAGTGATAATACATAATACTTAATAAAGTTACAGGTTTCTTTCAGGGAGCACAGCAGAGGTGGTATTCAGTAGGTTCTGACCAATTCTTGAGAGTTCTTCTAAACTTTACAATTAGTCCTTATATTATAACCTGCAAGATCTGTCAAGAAAATTTTAAAAAATGAAGTAAATTTGTAAGCACACTCTTGTTTTCACTTAATGACCAGCTTAACCAACAGAGTTGCCAGTCCCAATTGTGATTGCTAAATGAGAACTACTTCTACTGGGTTGTTTCTCCCTTTATAGGAAGGAAAACACAATTACTTATTGTTGGTTGGTTGTAGCTAATCAGTCTGTTTGTAAAGCTTATTCCTTTCTCAGCTGCAGTAGCTTCCAATCATCTAACTTCACCTGCTCCTGGAACTACTTCTCCTTTCTCTCTTCTAGTAAAACCCAACTCCTTTGACTTCCTTACAGTACCAATGTAGTCCCTCGCTCTTTTAATACCATGGAGCACAATCCATAAGGATGGAACACAGTTCAGAATGACAGAAAACTTAGGTCTTCAGCTTTAGATTTTTTCTTCTTCATTTCCTTAAAGTATGTCATAGGATGAAGAACATTTTGTTATTTGATAGCACAATATATAAAACACTGCTAGCTTCAAAAAATTAAGCAGATTTTGAGCAGGTTACAACATGGATAAGGGAGACCACTACAAAGTAACAAAGATGTACTCTGGAAAGTTGCAAGAAACAAAAAACAAAAAACAAAGACACCAATTAAAAACTGCTTCCACATTATCTCAAAGGCAGTTTAGGGGTTTGGTATGTCCATGAAGTTCCCAGAATAAGTCTCAATCTGCATAATTTACAATCAATAATAATAATCAGGAAACATATGTTCAGTGTCCTGAATGTTACCATTGCAAATACAAGTCAGAATACTAAGAAAAATAAGAGTGAACTTTGAACATTTCATTTTCAACAGTTGCGTATTCTGCAGGATTCAACATCTGTAATTCCAAATTTCAATACCTTTCAATGGTAATTATATTCTTACAATTCAAACAGGTTATTTTCTATTTGTCTCTACAAAGAAAAAAATAAACCTGCTTCTAGTGAAAATAACTTTTAGATAAAGTCCAGTGGCATGTTTTCTAAAAAGGCAGATGGGATATTACCAAAGAATTACAATTTCACTTGATTAAGTGTAAATCACCTTCTAAATTCTATTGTGTCCCTCTTTATTATCTTTGTTCATTTCCTACCATATGTAATTGAGAAAATATTAACATGTCTTAGATTCCATATTTAGTCATAGTTTGGTGAAATTATTTCTGCATTCATAAATCATTTATGAAATTCTGCTTCATTTGCGCTTTCTCTCTGTTTCACTATATACATTTCCTTTAGGGGAAACACAGCTTTTCTGCATGAAAGCTCATGTTGTGTTTTGATTTTGGGAAAACATCATATGCAATTATTTTTTCCCTTAACTGAATGAGATTGAAATCAAATAGCTAGAAGTTATATGCATATTTGTCTCATTTTCTGTAGTATATCTATTTCTTGATCCTTTTAATTTACATTTTAATGTGATATTTCCATTCATATCCTACTATCTAGTAACTATAAAAATATTGTTTTGAGTATAGATCACAAAACATAAAATAAGAGAGAATCCTACAATGTGTGCCTTTGTCTTTAATATTGACTCTTGATTACTGGCTATACCCCTACAGTTTTGTTTTGTTTTTTTGCAAGGTTTGGCAAGGTTTTTTAGCAGTGTTTTGCCATTTCCCTCCTACTTTGAAGAAAGAATAACTGAGCCAAGCTCATCAGCTGGTTTAGTGCCCAAGATATGACTATAATTCACAGTCTCCTGATTTCTAGCCTGAAACCTTAAGCCCCTGTCACACTGCACCAACGGATGCAAAGAGGATGTAAAACGGACAAAAAAGCTTGCCATCTGTTGGTTAACGCGATCTATTTGTTCTGTACTCACTGCCTCCCTTTTGCTTCCTCTCTATCCGTCCAGCATCCGTTTATGGACATTTCATCTGCTCAGAAAGTTTTTAGCTGCTCAAAACTTTTGCGTGGAAAATGTATCCAATTTGTCCGTTCTGCATCCGTTAGGCATCTGCTAGGCATCCATTATGCATCCGTTATGCATCAGCTATATCCGCTAGGCATCTGTTCCGCATCCGCGCAACTCGCATCCGCTTGGACGCAGGGAGGAAGCAGAACGGATGCGGAACGGATGCAGAAGGGATGCCTAGCGGATGCAGCACGGAAACAAAGCATTTAAAACGGAAAAAACCTTCGCAGAGGGGACCTATCTCAGATATTAAGGATGTCTAGAGGATGCCTAGAGGATGCCTAGAGGATGCCTAGAGGATGCCTAGAGGATCCCTAGAGGATGCAAAGGGACACCTATACTGTCCATAAAATGGGGGAGCAACTCATCTGGATCTCACTTTCAGAACAACAGCCTTGTGGTGCAGACCTCTGCAGCCTTCATCTGACTCTTCCTCTTCCACAGCATCCAGTCATGTCCACCGTGGATCGTAACAAAGTCCTTTTGGCAGCCACCATCCTTCTGCAACAGTGTGAAGCCATCTACAGGCTCTGTGAATTCTACTACGAGAAGAAAAGGAGCCACCCAAAAAAAGTCTGGGTCCAAAGATGGTTCGCCAGAAGAGCAGAGGATGGACTGTACAACAAGCTGATGGTGGAGCTCAGGAGCGAAGACACTCGGGCATTCCAGAACTTCATGAGGATGCCTCCAGCCATGTTTGATGAAGTTGTGCAGCGGCTGACACCCAGGTTGACCAAGGCAAACAACAACTTCCGGCCCAGCCTGGAACCTGGGCTCAAGGTGGCACTCACTCTGCACCACCTGGCCTCCGGGACCACCTACAGGAGCATGCAGTACGGCTGGAGGGTGCCATACAACACCATCAGCATTGTGGTCAGAGAAGTGGTGCAGGCCATCATCGAAGAATACAAGGAGGAGCTCCTCCAGTGCCCCTCCACTGAAGAAGGCTGGAAGAAAGTTGCAGAGCAGTCGTATCAGAGGGGAACTTCCCCCACACCATTGGAGCCATCGATGGCAAGCACGTGGCCTGCAAAGCACCAGCCAACTCAGGGTCCTCTTATCACAACTACAAAAGATTCTTCAGCATCATCCTCTTCCCCATGGTCGATGCTGACTACAAGTTCATGTACATCGATGCTTCAGCCAATGGCTCATCTTCAGATGCCCAGGTATACAATGCCAGTCACCTCAAGGAGGGGCTGGAATGCAACCTCATCGTGGGCTTCTCAGATCCAGACCCACTGCCCAACAACATGCAAGATGTGTCCTACTTCATCATGGGGGATGACGCCTTCTCCCTCACAACCTACCTCATGAAGCCCTACACCTCCAAATACCTCACCCGTGAAGAGAGCATCTTCAACTACAAGCTGTCCAGGGCAAGGTGGGTGGTGGAGAATGCCTTTGGCATCCTGGCCGACAGGTTCCAGGTACTTCTCAACACCATGCAGCATCACCCACAGAGCATGAGGAGGATCGTGGAAGCTTGCTGCATCCTGCACAATCTCATGCGCACCCGCTACCCAGTCTTGCAGAACAGGCTCGTGGACCTCCAACAAGGCGATGGGGACATGAAGCCTGGGGAATGGAGGCAAGGGCGAAACCTGATCGACACTGAGGATGTGCAAGGCCCCAACAGAGCCTCAGGTGAAGGGAAGAATCAGCGCAACCTCCTGAAACACTGGTGCAACTCCCCAGCTGGAGCAGTGGAGTGGCAAGACAGGATGATAGATGATTAATGGATGGTTCCTTCAGCCTGTCTCATCACACGGATGAGATTGGGCCATGTATGTTGGGTGGGCCTAAAATGAACAGGGCATTTAATAAAGAGTTGTGTTTATGTTGACATGTGTGGATGATTGATTACATTGTTATTGATCATAAAGGGCCATAGGTGTGGCACCTGGGAGGTGACCATCCAGTCCCACTATGCTTGCACTGGAGGTTTATCTATCCCACAGCTATTAAACATCCCAAAGGTATCCCTGCCCATCCTACTGCTATCTCAACCCATCCCACTGCTTTCTTAACCCATCCCACAAGCATGCAAAGGCTTAAACCATTTCTAAAAGTTTTCACCAAGCCTTTATTAAAAAAAAGAAATGAAGCAAGTGTGTGAATGAAAAATAGACTTTATTAAGAACAACCTCTTGGTCGCTCAGTCTCAGGGGTGAAGGGTCCAGGTGCTGTGGAGGTGGCTGGTGCTGGAGTGCTTGTCATCAGCTCCTCCAGAAGCAGAAGCAGCAGAAGCGCCAGCCCCAGAAGAGCGAGCCCATGCTGCAGAAGCCCCAGCAGAACCAGAGTGAGGGCCAGGGGGCAGGATGGTAGCCCTGTCCCTCTTGCAAGGGCTGGCAGCAGATGGCTGAGGCTTGCTGTGATTCTGCATGGTTGTGGGGTTGCTGGCTGGCAGGGAGGCTGGCAGGAACCAAGGCTGGCAGGAAGGCTGGCAAGGAGGCAGGCACCAAGGCTGGCAGGCAGGCTGGCAGGCAGGCATCAAGGCTGGCAGGCAGGCAGGCACCAAGGCTGGCAGGCTGGCAGGCAGGCATGCACCAAGGCTGGCATGCAGGCTTGCAGGCAGGCAGGCACCGAGGCTGGCTGGCAGGCAGGCAGGCACCGAGGCTGGCTGGCAGGCAGGCACCAAGGCTGGCAGGAAGGCTGGCAGGAAGGCTGGCAGAGAGGCAGGCACCAAGGCTGGCA
>BLBF01008629.1:0-10181 GCA_015471245.1 Laticauda colubrina | reverse complement strand
AGTTCCACTTCTGATACCACTGCTCTGCAACTTTCTTCCAGCCTTCTTCAGTGGAGGGGCACTGGAGGAGCTCCTCCAGGTATTCTTCGATGATGACCTGGATCACTTCTCTGACCACAATGCTGATGTTGTTGTGTGGCATCCTCCAGCCGTACTGCATGCTCCTGTACGTGGTCCCGGAGGCCAGATGGTGCAGAGTCAGTGCCACCTTGAGTCCAGGGTCCAGGCTGGGCCAGAACTTTGTGCTCTGCTTGGTCAACCTGTGTCTCAGCCGCTCCACAACTTTGTCAAACATGGCTGGCGGCATCGTCATGAAGTTCTGGAATGCACGAGGGTCTTCGTTCCTCAGCTCCACCCTCAGCTTGTTATACAGTCCATACTTGGCTCTTCTCGCAATCCATCTTTGGACCCAGACACTTCTTGGACGCCTTCTTTTCTTCACGTAGAACAGGTGAAAGAGCCTGTAGATGGCTTTGCACTGTTGTAGAACGATGGTGGCTCCCAAAAGGAGTGTGTGACGATCCATGGTGGAGATGACTGGATGTTGTGGAAGAGTAAGAGCCAGATGAAGGCTGAAGAGGTCTGCACACCAGGGCTGCTGGACTGAAAGTGAGATCCAGGTGATTTCTCCCCTTTGCCTCCAACAAGGCAATGGGGACATGGAGCCTGGGGAATGGAGGCAAGGGCAAAACCTGATAGACACTGAGGATGTGAAAGGCCCCAACAGAGCCTCACGTGAAGGGAAGAAGCAGCGCAACCTCCTGAGACTCTGGTGCAACTCCCCAGCTGGAACGTTGGAGTGGCAAGACAGGATGATAGATGATTAATGGATGCTTCCTTCAGCCTGTCTCATCACACTGATGAGATTGGGCCATGTATGTTGAATGGCCCTACAATGATCAGGGCATTTAATAAAGAGTTGTGTTTATGTTGACATGTATGGATGATTATTATATTATTATTGATTATAAAAGGCAATAGGTGTGGCACCTGGGAGGGTGGACCATACATTCCCACTATGCTTGCAGTGGAGGTTTATCTATCCCACAGCTATTACCCATCCCACAGGTATCCCTGCCCACCCCAATGCTATCTTAACCCATTCCATAAGCATGCAAAGGCTTAAACCAGTTCTAAAAGTTTCCACCAAGAATTTATTAAAAAGAAAAGAAATGAAGCAAGTGTGTGAATCAAAGATAAACTTTATTGAACAACAAGCTGTAAAAGAAAAATGACCCAAGTCAAGTTTCCAAATAAAGTCCACAGGTAGCCAGCCAGCCAGTCTCTGGCACTCCTCTTCGTCACTCGGATGTGTGCCCAGTCTCAGGGGTGAAGGGTCCAGGTGCTGTGGAGGTGGCTGGTGCTGGAGTGCTGGTCTGAAGCCCCACTGGGGTGCCTGCCCCCGAGAGGACAACAGGTGACGATGTTGAGAAAGATCTCGGACAGCTGGCTCAGACCGGTGATGTTGAGAGCTCCTTCCTCCATGCCATTGGGTGTCATCCCCAGTACCGAGGACAGATGTACTGAGGCCGGGCTTGGCTGTGGTGTGGAGGAAGGAGCAGTGTAGTGGGGCTGTCTGGTCTGCAGCTGGGTGAGGACAGGCGTTGGTGGCATCGGTGGCATCAGTTTCATGAGTGGCATCGTTGGCGTTGGTGGCATCAGTGTCATGGGTGGCATCAGTGGAACCGGTGGCAACGGTGTCTTCCGATGACTCTGTGCCTGGACTGGGAAGGGCTGCTGCCTGTGCTGCTGGACCTCCTGGTAGCCATAGCCCTGGTAGGTGAGGGCCTGTGGGAAGCCTTGTAATGGAAGGGACATCACCTGGGGTGGAGGAGCAGACCTGGACTGGGTGGGAGCAGGTTCATCTGGATCTGGAGGGTTGTGAAGCAGCTCGGTGATCCAGTCCTTCACCACCTGGTACTGGGGTTCCACCATGTCCACGAGGGTCTGGTTGACATAGGTGAGGAAGGGCTTGCGGTTGGAGGATGAGGAGTTGTGGTGTGGACCAGCTGAGAGAGGAGATCTATGCTGGTCCGGATGGTGTCCCTAATATCCAGCAGGACAGTGTGGCTCTGCCCCTCCTGCTGTCTGGCTCTCTGCCTTTCTGTGGAGGTGGAGCTGTGGGTGGATGCGGGTAGGGCTGTGGTGGATGCACCGTCTCCTTTCTCCCACCGCACCAGGGAGTCCTCCACGTGCTCCACCACGGTTACAACACCTTTTCGCCTGTTCTCTGCCATGGCACGCTCCACAGAAACCTGCCTGGAGACAGGAACTGACTCTCGGCCGGAAGAGGACTGGCTCTCAGCAGGCTGACGGAGAGAGAGGGTCGTGAGAGGGGCTGCAGGTGCACCTCGGTGGCGGATCTCACCCTCCAGGAAGCTGCACCTGGCCATGATGTAGGTCTCTCTGTCCGTCAACTTGACCGCGGCCTGGCCAGATTTCTTGAGGTGCAGCTTCCCGTACCAGGTGTGCATGTGCTTCCACCAGCTGAGGAGCACCTCCGAAGTGTAGCCCATACTCACCGCCCTCTCTCTCCAAGCAGCATGCTTCCGCTTGCTGTCCCTGTACAGCCGGTGTCCCTTCCGCCACAGATAGTCATTCTCTCACAGCCACTCCAGCACCTCATCCTCGTGTTCCTCCTCAATGGAGTATTGCCTCCTCTCCCGTTGTCGCATTCGCCTCTTCCTCCCTTTGGCAGGGCCAGATGGGCCCTCATCAGAGGGGCTCCCAGGTAGTAGGGGCTGCTCCTCCACACCACCAGCAGTAGCAGCACCAGCAGGATCATCATCACCATCATCATCATCACCACCAGTAGGATCATAATCATCATCATCATCAGCAGCAGCAGGATCATCATCATCAGCAGCAGCAGCAGCAATAACAGCAGCAGCAGCAGGATCAGCACCAGCACCAGGAACAGCAGGACCAGGATCAGCAGCAGCAGAGAAAGCACCAGCAGCGCCAGCAAGACCAGGAGTATGAGCAGGATCAGGAGCACGAGCAGGACGAGCAAGACCAGGAGCATGAGCAGGACGAGCAGGACGAGCAAGTCCAGGAGCACGAGCAGGATGAACAGGACCAGCAGGACGAGGAGCATCTTCAGCAGTGTAAGCACCAGCAGAAGCACCACCTCCAGGAGCAGCTTCAGCAGAGTAAGCACCAGCAGATGCACCACTGCCAGGAGCAGCTTCAGCAGAGTAAGCACCAGCAGAAGCACCACCGCCAGGAGCAGCTTCAGCAGAGTAGCACCAGCAGAAGCACCACCACCAGGAGCAGTGCCAGCAGAAGCTCCAGCACCAGAAGAACGAGCCCGAGCAGCAGAAGCCCCAGCAGAACTAGAGTCAGGGACAGGGTGCGGGAGGGTGGCCCTATCCCTTTTGCCTGGGATGGCGGCAGGTTTCTGAGGCTTTCGCTTCTTCCCCTTGGTTGTGGGATTGCTGGCTGGCTGGGAGTCTGGCAGGGAGGCTGGCAGGCACCAAGGCTGGCAGGAAGGCTGGCACCAAGGCTGACAGGAAGGCAGGCAGGCAGGCAGGCACCAAGGCTGGCAGAAAGACTGGCTGGCAGGGAGGCTGGAAGACAGGCTGGCAGGAAGGCAGGCAGGCAGAGAGCAAGGCTGGCAGGGAGGCTGGCCAGGAGGTTGGGAGGCAGGCTTGAAGGCAGGCTGGCAGGAAGGCTGGCAGCAAGGCTTGCAGCAAGGCTTGCAGGCAAGCATGCAGGCAGGGCAGGCAAGGACTCGATGTATCCAGCAGCAGGTCTTTCCTCCGAATGGTGACCTGTTTGGAGCTGCTTCCCTTTATATCCGCGGGGCTTATGCAATGCATCCCCCCGCATGCGCAATTAATGCTTGGCATTCATTTGGCTTCCGCTCTGCATCCGCTAGGCTTCCGCTCTGCATCCGCTTCATCCACTGTGCATCCGCTGTATCCGTTCCGCGTCTGTTTTGCTGAGGCCCCCTGGAAGCCTAACGGATGTGTGATCCGCTCCCATCCGCTCCCATCCGCTTCCATCTGCTGGGCTTCCGTTCCGCATCCGCTTTCCATCCACTCTGTGTCCTCCTCGCGTCTGTTCCTTTCCGTGTTATCCGCTCTGGTTATGCAAATTTTAGCCCCTTTTGAGAGTGGATAACAATGGATGGAACATTTTGCTTGTCCGTTGTGTCCTTTTTACTAACGTTTTGCATCCATTGGGCAGTGTGACAGGACCTTTACATTCTAAGTCCATAAACCTCATATCAAGCCTTATGCTTTACAGAGCCTTGGGCTTTTGTAAAATGATGTGCAATGTTATTTTCTGACATACAGTATTCCAGCTTAATCATACTTTGCACACATTGTCTCACATTTAAATATCTTAAATCTGTGTGTTTTGATCTTGTTTTAACAGCAATATTTGAAGCCATTTGTATTGCTGATTGGTTGTCTTCATAAATAACAAGAGAATCTGTTACATCAATTCCCATGTCAATTAATAATTGCTTATAACAAATTAAATCAGTGCATAATAAAGATAAGCATGAGAATTCAGACTCCGTTGTTGACAAACTTAGATGTTTCTGTCTAATAGATCTCCATCCAATCAACATCTTTCCCAATAATACTACAGTACCTGATGTAGATTTTCATGTATTTATGTCTATAGCAAAACTTGCATCAGCATACACAGTTAAATTCAGTTTATCTTTAGGCTCCAAATACAATGCATAATGCATTGTTTGTTTCAGATATCTTAACACACATTTCGCAGCTTGCCAGTGCTTTTCAGTCGGCTCAGAGTTAAATTTCGCTAATTGATTAACACAGTATGCAATATCTGGCCTTCACCAATTACTGCAGAGGTGAGCAATTATGGTCCCTTTACAACTTATGGATTTCAACTCCCAGAATTCCTGAGATGGCATAATCATGACAATTCCTGGGCATGGCTGGGACAGGATTTCTGGGACCTGAAGTCCACAGGTTGTAAAGGGGTCATTGTGGCCCACCCTGAATTACTGAGATAAGATAAACTACCAATCAAGGACTGATAAATGTTCTTATCAAAAACAGGACTTTGAACATCACTATGGCTAAACCCCTGGCTCATTGGTGTCTTAGCCAGCAAACAAAGTTCCATTTTAAAACTTTTTCGTAATTGGTTAATTTTATCTGCTTGTGAGATTTTGTATCCTCCCCTAGTTCTTTCTATCTTTAAACCAAGATATTGTTTATTTTCTCCTAACTGTTCTATCTTACATTTCTTTTCTAACAGTGAGATTATTTTAGTAGCTTGTTTTTAAGTTTTGGTGATTAATGCTATGTCATCAAAAAACAATAACAATAATGACACTACACAATTACGTTCTCTTTTGAGCAAAAATGGATCAGCCACACCAGCTACAAAACCTATTTTAGTTAATTCTTTAACTATACACTGATTCCACTCATATCCTGATTGCTTCAAGCCATCAAGACTCTTTTTCAATCTCTAGTAATCAGTTGTATTTTCATCTTTTATACCTAAAGGTTTGTTCAAATAAATAGTGTGTTGCAACGGTGCATGCAGATATGCCGTCTCTACATCCAAATGATTTACAATGTATTTCTCTTTAGCTGCCCACACTAATGCTGCCCTTAATGTAGGAGCCTTCAGACTAGGTGCAAACACCTCATCATAGTCATTTGCTGTCTGATTGAACCTTGTGCTACTAACCTGGCTTTATGGATAACAGTCCCATCTACACTAATCTTTAGTTTATAAATCCATTTACACCCTATGGCATGTTTGGATGGAAACTTAACATTTTAGTGTACCTCCTGTCTTTTTAAAGATTCCAGTTCCTTAACCATTGCTTTCTGCCAAGCAGCCTGATCCTTAGCAGGATACAGTTTAAATTCACTTTTGTTACTAGGAACTGTATTCACTTGGCATACAACACTAGCCTGATATTTATCAGGTGGTTGTGTTACTCAGGTTGAATGTCTTGGCAATACAGGGCTTACTGGTGGACTAACTTGTGCCACTTGCTCCTGTTCTTCTACTTCTTCCTGTGCCTGTTCTACTACTTCCTTCTGTGCCTGTTTTACTACTTCCTCCTGTGCTTCCTCTTTAATGGCTATTTGTGGTTTACTGATTTTATCTTTAAGGACTATTTGTCAATAATAGTCCAATAATACACAAATTATTATTTGTGTCAATAATAATATCATTTCTGGATTCCTGTTCTAATTTATCTCACTCAATGTGCTCAAGAAATTTTGTACTAGCACTACAATAAACATGAGCTGTGCCTTGATCCTAGAATCTAAATGATCTATGGTTGGCCTCATAACCCAAAAAAATAACTTCTTAGCTTCTTAGCCCTTTCATTCTTACTTGTGAGGGAATATGCACCCATTCTAGAGCTCCAAATATATCTAGGTAACTTAAATTTGGTTTTCTGCCATGCCAACGAGTGAATGGCAATTCACCAGTTGTTGTCTTAACTACATTGTTTAAAACATGATTACTACACATTATGGTCTCACCCCACAGTGTTTCAGGCGAACCTGAATCAGATAACATAGTGTGAGCCATGGCTTGTAATGTTTGCCCCCTTTGTTCTTCAAACGAGTTATGTTGTGGTCTGTAAGCATAACATTGATGCTCAACACCAGCCAATTTCAGCATAGTTTGGAATCTTTTGTTAATAAACTCAGTCCCATTATCAGTAACTAAAGTAATTACTTTACTCCTCATTTTTCTCTCAGCAAACCTTAGCCAGTTAAAGAAATGTTGGAATGTTTCTGTTTTGTTTTTCATAAGATAGCAGAAACCGTACCATGAGTAATGGTCCATAATACTCAAAATATAGCAGGCACTTCCTAAACTGGGTTTCTTAGGACCAACTATGTCAGCAAATACAACCTCTAAAGGTTCTTTGGTCTTAAACCCATTAAGTCTGTTTGCAGAAGTAACCTTACTTTTTTCTTGACTAAAAGCATTACAGTTTAAATACTTGCTACAGGGTTTCAATTTTACTCCCTCTAACAATTCAACAGTTTGTTTGAGCATTTTGAAATTAATGTGCCCAAGATGTTTATGTAGTAAATGTATACATTCATCATGTGGCTTAACATTGTCGTAAACTGAATTATCCATCTGCAATTGGTCATCATGTTTTACATATAAATCATTCTTTAAAGTAGCAGTAACACTTTTACCCTCTTTCTCTATTATACAGTTATCTCCCCTAAAGGTTACTACATAACCAATATTAACTAAAACCCTTACTGATAACAAATTAAATTTCAGTTTAGGTACATATAACATAGCTAAATGTTTGTTAATACAAAAACAATATGCAGTACCTTGACCAGAAGCCTTCATCTTCCATCCATTTGCTAATGATACATGTTGCTTACTCGTAGACATTGTTACAAACCTCTTTCTATCTTTAGTAATGCATTGTGATGTTCCACTATCAACAACCCACAAATCATGGTTTATAGTTGAATTGCTAGAGATAGCTAAACTAACATTCTTCTTAGCCTTCTGGTGATTACTAGTATTCTGTTATTTTCCTTTCTTACAGAATCTAGCTATATGTCTCTAGCCCCACAAGAAAAACATTGCCTAACAGTATAGGCAATTGAACACAAATCCTCTTCTTGTGGTTGTTCCTTCCTCAGTTGGTCTCTATCCAGCCATCTCCTTGCTTCTTCTAACAACCTTCTAGTTATGTCAGTCAATGTTAGTTTATCTCTGGGCAGGACTTCTAGTGAAGATATGTAATCATCATAACTTTCATCCAATGAGGAAAGAATGATGTAAACTTGATGCAGCTCTGAAAATATCAGTTCCTTTTCATGTAGCTCTTGAAAAGTTCTTTTCATGAAGTTCAAATGAGCTAACATATCTCCACCGTTCAGAAGACAGGTGCTGCTCGAAACAGTTTAGCAGGTAAACTGCTCTAAACAGTTTACGTGTAAGATGTATATGTGCACCTACACTGTCACAAACATAAATCCTCTTCAAATTCTCCCAACACCTGGCAGCAGACTCTTCTCCATGAATATGGACTAACTGCTGGTCAATCAGTGTTAGTCCAATTATACAAACAGCTCGTTCGTTGTCCTGTTTAAAGTCAGCAAGCTTCTTGGCATCATTCTCATTTTCTGGATCCCAAGCATTTACATCTGGTGGGCCTTGAACTACATTCCATAACTCTTCTCTACGCAGAAGTAGACTGCACTTCATAGACCAGGAAACATAGTTTGTTCCAACCAACCAGGTTATAGTGATAGACTTGTTGAAATGTCTTTTGCCATCTTTCCCGGGATAGTAACCCACAATTAAACAGTAAACAGCTGTCTGTATACAGTACTGTATACAGACACCAACTCTCAGTTATTTGAGCCTGGTATGGCCTGGGCCCATAACCAGTATTGAGGTAATTCCCCATTAGGAGAATGAGCGCATACAGGGAGATGTAGTGAGAGTAATGTTGAATAATACACACACAACACACAGATACACTGTACAGTAAATGTAGGTTTTTACTTCCAATAAACGCTAAAGCAAAGTCCAAGATAAGCAGTTCAAGTCATTCACAGGTAAAGCAGTCAGTATTCAGTTCAGGGATAATCCAAATATCAAAGTCCAGTATCAAAAAACAGTTCAGTAACAGACTTACATCAATGATCAGTAACAGTCATTAGGAGGAATGGCAACTCTCTCCAACAGAAAGAAACAGATACTCACTGAGACTTCCTGAGACTAAACAGCCCAGGTATTTGGCTCCATCTTAGGGCCATTTCAGAAACCACATCCAATTACAGTCTTAGGATTCTCTTAAAGAGACAGCATTAAAATGTCTATCCAGTTTATATATTTCCAACAACTGTTAGGTGACTTACATTCCTAACATTATTTCTGCATTTTGCCTCCAAGTCTTCAGACTTCACTATGCAACCTCTACTGCCACCTTGTGGAGCAAGCAACACTAATAGGCATATTTCTGTGTTTAGCCTCCAAGTCTTCAGACTTCGCTATGCATATTTCTGCATATAGCCCTCAAGTCTACGCAACCTGTAGTGCCCCCTTGAATAGCAAACATACAACGCATCCTAGAAACATCCATACTGTGTGCAGTGCTAACACTGCACACTCTGCAGCGCCACCTATGTGTTCAATTCCAGCAGCAATTCAACTTTCTGTTATCTGCTTGCACTGCATCCAAGTACAAAAAAAGGGAATTGCACGGAAAACCACTAAATTTTCCAAAAGTCACCTTTTGCCAGTTTGAGACATGGCAACTGTTTCAGCCATGGCAGATATCTCTGATGTACCAGGGGACTCCCAACTCTCCACCCACCCTTGACATAAATGTGGAGCCTGGTTTCCAACAATCACTTTTAGATGCCCAACCCTCTGGAGAAGCCGCGATACCTCAGAAAGCCTACAACCTCAGACAGCATAGGAAGCTTACCTCACCCATGGTGGCACACTTCATAGAGGATTGGGAAAGGCAGTATCTCCATTGTGTAGATGCATGGACGGAGCTGGTCAAGATCTGTGACACTTCCCAAAACAAGTTTCCCCTCAACAGCCTCCTCCTGATGGAGAAGGAGTTAGAGGAGCACCTTGCACAGTGGAAAGACAGTGAAAATAAGCTTAAATACATACAGTCGAACTTGAAAGACCCAGAGTTCCATGAACACATTCATTACTTTAAGGCGACAAACAAAGAACATGAAGACAGCATTCAGGAAGGCAGAAATTCCCTCCAGGCCACGATCCTCAATGCGCTTCAAAAGGAACAAGAGGCAAGGGAGAAGTCCACATCCAACATAGGTCTTCAATCACAAGCAACTTCTTCCCATCATTCTAAGAAAGCCTCCTCCCTCCATCCCAAACCAGCTAGATTGCAAGCAGGTTCCAGTGTCTCACACCAATTCTCTGCGACCAGCTCTCACCATCCTTCCAGAGCATCCTTCCATCGTAGTGTGTGGTATCTGCTATCCCGCATCAGATGGGCGTCTCATGATAGGGAGCGAAGGAGAAAGAAACGACAGGAGACGAAGTTCCTCAGGATGAGTGTGCCCAGAATGTCTGGGTACACGCTCTTTTATTATGCTCCTTCAAAAGGGGGGGGGGTCAATATCATTGTTTATTCAGAGCCCAGGTCAGACAGGATATGCAAGACTTAGATAAGGCAAAATACC
>BLBF01008605.1:502-19783 GCA_015471245.1 Laticauda colubrina | reverse complement strand
AACTCAATCAAAAAAGAAGAACTGACCTCTTCCCTGGTCCAACACCTCAAAGCCACAGGACACGAAATTGACTTTAAAAATACCAGAACTATCGCCAAAACCGAACACTTCAACAACAGAATAATCAGAGAAGCCATAGAGATAGAGAAACGCCCACACAGCATGAATAGACGAGATGATACCTCCCGCCTACCAACCATTTGGAAACCTGCCCTCATTAATAAACGAGTAACTAACATGAAGAATGACACCAGACCCACACCCGTAAGTGCCACACAAGATGCTACCACCACACTGCCACACAGAAAAAAGACTCACACCCACACAGAAGAGGAGACACGACCACGAACCAGAAACCATACTGCAGCTGCACCACTACCCGCTTCAAACCCCTCTGACCCATACAAGAAGCAAACTGACACCCACCATGAAGATGTGGCACGACCACGAACACGAAGCCAAACAACAAGATCACAGCTCACCAGCTCAAATCCCCCAATAACTAAGACTAACATGAGCACAACCAAGCCCCCACCTAAGCAGAACACACACCCAGCCAATCAGAACACAGCCAAACCCCCACCCAATCAAGTCACACCCCCACTAGCAGTTAAAAGGAAGAAGCAGCTGCAAGCTCACATTACTCTGAGAAGCACAGAGCTGAAGAAACAAGCCTGAAGATGATGAATGAGACTTCATCGAAACATTGCCTAGATACTTCCAATTCTACGCAGGAGAAAACCCGAATAACCAAAGATCCATATATATATATATATGTATGTATGTATGTATGTATGTATATGTATATGTATATGTACATATGTATATGGGTATGGGTATGGGTATGTATATATATGTTACACACCTAACACCCCTAAACAGCACACACCCCAAAATCAAGTTGGCCATGGAAATGGAAACAAACAAACAACTACCATTCCTAGATGTACTAATCTACAAAAAACAGATGGCACACTAGGACACACCATATACCAGAAGAAAACACACACCAACCGCTACCTCAACGCCCAATCCCACCACCAACCAGTATAGATAAACTCTGTGACCAAAACACTACTTTCCAGAACCAAACGCCTGGCAGACAAGACACACATAAAGACTGAACTATGCACCCTGACTAAAGTACTGACAGCTAACAGCTTCCACAAAAGCAAAATCACCGGCTTGATCCACAAAAACACTGAGACATAATGCAGACCTAGAAGATGAAAAGACCTATGGAACAGCTGTCCTGCCCTACATAAGAGGTACTACTGACAAAATCAGTGAGATACTACACAGGCATTACATCAAGACTGCCTTTAAAATAGACAAAAAAATAGCAGCCATCCTGAGAAACCCCAAAGATAAAATTGACCTGGAAAACCAAGGCATATATGCATCATGCCTGGCCACATACATTGGACAGACCAATTGAAGAATAAGTACCCTCCTGGATGAACACAAAAATGTAGTAAAAAAGCTGGAATACACTTCCTCACTAGTCCAACACATGAAAGCCATGGGTCATAGCACCAAACTTCAAAGGCACCAAAATCCTAGCCACTATAGAAAACCCCAGCCACAGAATTATCAGAGAAGCCATAGAGATTGAAAAAAGACCTGAAACATGAATAGAAGAGATGATTCCACCAGACTGTCAATTATTTGGAAGCCTGCCCTCACAAAAAAAAAAAAAAAATCTCCACACCACAAGCTAGGCAAACACCTGGGCACAAACAGATCCCCCCTGATACCTCCAGCTCAAACACACCCCAACCAGGCACCCAGATGAAACCTCACTTACTAATAAATGATAGCTGTCCGTTTACTCGGAGCCAAGCTGCACTAAAAGCCTCCAATACAGAAACACAATGTTGCCAGCCAGTCAAGACAAAAAAAGTCACAAAACAGACAGAAGATATTAGCAACACCAATCAAACAGACCACAGCAAACTCCAAGACCAATAAACACAGACCAAGACTCCCAACCAATCAGGATGAAGAAAAAAACCATTCTGGCACAGCAGTAGGCTAGCCCCAAATTTAAAACTGAAACAACTGTAAAAGTCTGACTCACCGACGAACACAATACAGAATCCTGATGATGGCAGATGAGATTCTGTCGAAAGGCACCAGTTCTTATTTTCAGGGGGCGTATTAAGTTTCCACCGGATGAAATCCATTTAAAAGGAAAAGAATAAAGTCGATCTTCCAAAACAATTTATTTTATTTAGGAAAGCATCAAATTAGAAAAGTTGTAATTCTGGATCTGACACAACCCAGAATTATACCACATAATATTGGAAGTTAGAAAAAGGCCCAAAAATCACATTCTCCAATAGAAGTAAATCACCATTTCCTGGTGTCATAAATCTCCACCTAAGGTCTCAGTAAGGTCAGCTCATATTCCCATGGGAAGAAGAACCACCTAGCCTAAACAACTCTCTCTATCTCCACTCCTCCCCCTTAGGAATGTGGCAAGTATTTACCCTTCCCCCCATAACCAGCAAAGAGAAAGGAAGAAAAGTAATATATCATAAGTCTTAATAAAATGGCTATGCGTGTGTCAATTTCAGGCTTGACAAGGATATTGTTCACTGACTCACCTCACTTGTGCACATTGCCTCTGCCTGCTTGTCATTGTCAGAGGCCTTTAGGAACTTCTTTTGTGGCCAGCAAGACCAGAATGACTTTCCTGAACGATCCAGAGTTCTGTTATTGGCTGCAGAGGCCTTCAGGAAAGCCTTGCTGGCTGCAGAAGAATTGGGCTAAGGTGTGTGAGGCCTGGCTGCAACTGTCTGAAGGTAAGTAGTAGGGCAGTTCCACCACCCCCATCCCTACCATAGCTTAATTTTTAGCCTGGAGTGGGCAGGGTCTTAATTTGGGTGGTAGGGCTTACATTGGGCACACATGTTAAACATCAAGCTAGGATTTAATTTCCTGGTAGGTCACATTTTTGGAGAAACATGGTATGTATATATGGGGAGATAAAACCTAAGGCTTTCCAAGAATCTTTGATTATGTGAGCCATCCCATATACACTTTCCAGGAAACATGACTAGACAAAATTGTTCTAGAAAGTACAACAGTTGCAACAGTTTGCTTAATGACCATTCAAAGTTACAATGGCACTGGAAACAGTGACTTGATGACCATTTTTCACACTTATGACCATTGCAGCATCCCCATGGTCATGTGATTTATATTCAGATATGCCATGCCCCTGTTGGAGACTGACTCCAAGGGAGAAGAGGAACAGGCAACAGCAAGTGTTAGTGTGGCTCCAGAGGAGGAGGCTGGGGAAGGGCAGAGGCTGGCTGGGCAGTCAGAGGAGGACACAGGCCCATCCCCCTCTCCATCCTAGAGTATGCAGGGAGAAGAGGATAAATGAGAAACATGAATGGCATGGTCTATGGGGGAGGAAAGGGCCTTGATCCCCTTCATGGGCTGCAGCTGTGAGAACTGACATGAACTGCGCATGAACCAGAGCTGGAAACAAAGTGTGAAAAATATTTCTAATCTGTCCATTCTTACCTGAGTTTGGCGTCCTTGTTAGTGTGTATATTTTGATAACTGTGGACGTCTTCAAGCCCTTATCCTTCTTGGTTCCCTTAATTGTTTTAATGTGATTTGTGTTTTTTTTTTCTAGTTATAATTTATACATATTTTTAGTTTAAACAGCATTTCCTCCTTTTTGCAACTGTTTGTGGGGAAGTCTTTTATCTCCTAACAGCCATCGTACTAATTTAACAACTGCATGGATTCACAGAACAAATGTGGCAACAACAACCGTAAAAGGGAGCAAAACTGACTTAACAAATGTCTCACTTAGCAGCAGAAATTTTGGGCTCAATTGTGGCCACAAATTGAGGACTACCTGTAGAACAAATTCTACTGTGCAGGTACGTAGTCCTGGGTTGACAACCATTTGTTTAGTGATCATTCAAAATTACATTGGCATTGAAAAAAAGTGACTTACAACCTGTTTTTCACATGACCATGGTGATCATAGGATAACGCAACTATTGTAAATACATGCAAGTTGTCAAGTGATCAAAATTAGAGCACTTGACAACTTGCATGTATTTACAATAGTTGCGTTATCCTATGATCACCATTTGTAACTTCCCAGCCAGCTTCTAAAAAGCAAAGTCAATGGGCAGATCTACTTAACAGCTGTAATCATTTGCTTAACAATTGTGGCAAAATGACTGTCTTGCTTAGCAATAGACGTGTTGGGCTCATTTGTGGTCATAAGTGGAGGACTATTGTGTTGTATTGTAAGGCTACTTTTTCTTTCAAGTTCACAAGTAGAAGCTTTCTTCTCCACCACTTTTAACTGTTTGATCCATTCGGGTCGATCTTTTTTTGACCAAGTTACTGGAGGATCCACTTAGCAAGGATAAGATTTGTTTTTGAAAGATAATATAGAACTGAAATTATTATGTTAAAAGATAAAATAATAATGGAACAATATGATATAGAATGTTGATTAGAATGGTTTATGAAAATAATTAAATAAGAAATGTACAATAATATAACTATGCGCACAAGATATATATTCCCAACTGTAAAATTGAAAGATGGTTTTATGTTATTTTTGTTATATAAAAAAAACTTTTTTCAAAAAAACGTTAATGGAAGATCTTGCTTATTTTCTCCACTGTTTCCTAGGCAGCATCTCTTCTCTGCCCCCAATTCCCCAAGATCATCCACACATTGCATCAGAGTTCCCCAACCTTTCCAGATTGGCAGCCCAAAGCAGGGGAAAGGGGGGAAAGAGAGGATGATTTTGTGTGAGGGGCAGGTGCGCATGTCCGTGCATGCATGAGAGCCCGTGACATTCACAGCAACACTTGTGTGAGTGGGGCTGCAAGCGCCCACAATGAGACTTACATGAGTGGGAACTGTGAACGCCCACAATGAGGCCTGCCTGCATGGAACTGCAAGTGCCCACAACAAGGCTTGCATGAACAGGGCTGCGACCATGTGCCAACACTCATGCACCTGCAATGATGCTCATGCAAGTAGGGCCTCAACTGACCATGTCTCTTGTGGTGATGCTCACACAATTGGGACCTTAGGTGTATGCAGAGGCCTGTGCCAGCTGGCCACTCACATGGCCCAGTGGCAATTTGGCCATGGCCTTGTAGTGGGCCATGGTCCACAGGTTGGGGACCCCTATTATAATTTGTCTGGTTTAAGTGAAAATGCTAGAGGCTAAGCCCAGTGTCCCTGAAAGTTCCCCTCGCACATACGCAGTCATTTCCAACACTAGGGGGCGGTGCTCATCTCCGTTACAAAGTCGAAGAGCCAACGCTGTCTGAAGACATCTCCATGGTCATGTGGTAAGCATGACTAAACACCGAACGCATATGGAGTGCTGTTACCTTCCCAGAAAATTGGTCCTTATTTTTCTACTTGCATTTTTACATGCTTTCGAACTGCTAGGTTGGCAGAATCTGGAACAAGTAACAGGAGTTCACTCCGTTACATGGTGCTAGGGATTCGAACTGCCAAACTGCCGACTTTTTTGATTGAATATACCTGAACATCCTGCCATTATTTTCAGAGGGTAGATCTTGGCCTTTTCACAAAATTCTCTTGGGACTCACATTCTCTTCCAAATGACTTAGTCCACATCTTTTTCTACCCCTATATTTTCTTGATCATCTATCTTCCCAATCTCAAAGATGGAATCTTTTATGCTTCTTTGAGTCACCAAGCTCCTTTCTCAAAAGGAGGAACAGAGACAATCACAACTAGTTTGAGAAATATTTTGTGATCCAAGCTTTCTCTAAGAAACTACAGCTGCTTCTACCTGTGAAAGGGCCACTGATCAGAGATAAACACCAGTGGTGCAGTTCAAAAAATTTTATGACCTGTTCTGTGGGTGTGGCTTGTTGGGCATGGCAGGGGAAGGAAACTGTAAAATTTCCATTCCCTCCCCACTCCAGGGGAAGGTTACTGCAAAATCCCAATTCCTTCCCACACCACTAACCTGCTTTCCATCTCTTTTCTCCTGTGTAGGGCAACAAAAGAAGATCCAGCTAATCATCTGGGACTCAGGAGGCAGAGAAGAGATGGGAGTGGGGCCAGTCAGAGGTGGTATTTGCTGGTTCTCTGAACTACTCAAAATTTCCATTACCAGTTCTTCAGAACTGGTTAGAAGCTACTGAATACCACCTCTGATCGGCATTACATCTCTGTATCCTACGAGTACTTGTACAGGATTGGAAACTGAAGCAAATTCAATTTTGGCTTATCTCCTGCTTCAGAAAAAAAAATCCTGCAAAAATACTTTTTGTTTTACAGCTTTATTTCAGGAATGATGGGCCTCAATAGATGTGGGATTTCTTTATTCCTCCCTACAGATAAGGCAACATGATACTTTACTGTCAGACTTCTGACTGTCTTAGTTGCTCCGACTACTGTTTTTCTCAGTGAAAAGCAAATACAGGGAGGAAGGAATGAGTACTGTCATCTTCTATATCTTTCCACTTGTCTAACTGGAGGACTCTGAAAGTGCTCAGGAGGATTAGAGGGACAAGGGCAGAGGCTGGGTGAAAATGTCCTTAGTTCTCAGGTTCTTTAAAGGTTGGGTTATATCAGGGGTTCCCAAATTTGGCAACTTTAAGACTTGGAGACATCAACTCTCAGGCTGGAAAATTCTGGGAGTTGAAGTCCACAAGTTTTAAAGTTGCCAAGTTTGGAGACCTTTGGGTTATATAGTACTAAGAAATTGATCCTGGTTTGAGTTACCTGTTATAACTCTCAGGTAAAGAACAAAACCTTTATTCATTCCACTTCTGTGGGACATTAATTATCATTTAGCTGGGCTACAGTGTTTTATCCCTTTTCAATAACTTTAAAATTTTCTTCTTCCCTTGCACTTTTCTGTCCCCTTTCGAAAAAGTACTTGCTCATTGTGAAGCCTCTTAGATGGATGATTTGTTAAAGGAAGCTATATTTTCCACTTGAGAGCTTTGAAATGTCTTTTGTCAAAGGCACTATCTGAGTCTTTGGCATTGACTCCGTGTACCTGCCAAGATGCCATTGTATTTCATTTTCTTTTCTTTTCTAATGTTTAACGCCACAGAATCAATGGTATGAAAAGATCCCAAACAGACTCCCAGTTTTTACATTATCCATTTAGCTCTTTGTTATTCTGTGGTGTGTGCTTGCTTTGAATTGAAGAAAGCCAAACATTAGTAATCTGTCATTAATAAGCAAAGCTCTTATTATATGGAGCATTACCCAAACTCTGGTCTTTCCTGCACTGACTCAGCCTTTTTATGACCCATAAGAAGATTAAAACAGAAGAAGCATCACATTGCTATAGGAAATGATACAGAAATATATCTCATTTACAGTTCATGCATTCACATTTAACCAGTTCCCTAAACTGGTATTTATCTTCAGTTAGCATAGTATCTCTGCATGAACAAAATGATTCTAGTTGCTTAAGAACTTGACTGATTTGGCTTAAATGAGAAGCAAAGCAAGAGAACTGAGAGAATAGCCAAAATGGTACTGTTGGTTCACAAATGAAATCCTAAATAGACCAGATCAGGATAGCTTGAACCTAACCATGTAATTAGCAATATAGTACACACCATGAAAAATTCCAAGAAGCCCAGCAAATCTGGGTTCACCATCTAATTACACAATACTCACAACCATCATCTTCTTTTAAAGACCCCCTAATCCTTTGTGGGGTGAAGTCTTGAGCAACTGAAAGGAGCTGAGTGTTTACTGGCTGGATGCCCTTTTTGATGCAGATACACTGCTCAAAAAAATAAAAGGAAAACAAAAATAAGACATCATAGATCTGAATTAATGAAATATTCTTATTAAATACTTTGTTCATTACATAGTTGAATGTGCTGACAACAAAATCACACAAAAATTATCAATGGAAATCAAATTGAGCAACCCATGGAGGTCTGGATTTGGAGTTACACTCAAAATTAAAGTGGAAAAAAACACTACAGGCTGATCCAACTTTGATGTAACATCCTTAAAACAAGTCAAAATCAGGCTCAATAGTGTGTGTGGCCTCCATGTGCCTGTATGACCTCCCTACAATGCTTGGGCATGCTCCTGATGAGGTGGTAGATGGTCTCCTGAGGGATCTCCTTCCACACCTGGACTAAACCATCTGCCAACTCCTGTAGTGCAACGTGGCGTTGGTGGATGGAGCAAGACATGATGTCCCAGATGTGCTCAATTGGATTCAGGTCTGGGGAATGGGTGGGCCAGTCCATAGCATCAATGCCTTCATCTTGCAGGAATGCTGACACACTCCAGCCACATGAGGTCCAGCATTGTCTTCCATTAGGAGGAACTCAGGGCCAACCGCAACAACATATGGTCTCACAAGGGGTCTGAGGATCTCATCTCGGTACCTAATGGCAGTCAGGCTACCTCTGGCAAGCACATGGAGAGCTATGCATCCCCCTAAAGAAATGCTACCCTGAAGAAGGCAGAGCCTCCTTGCTGACAGACTGTAGATCACGACTCTCTGCGGCTATGGTCCATGCTCTTTCATTGGAGAGCCTCTATCATTACGATTTGGGGCTGAAGCTGCCTTGGAGGGGTGGTGGAGTAAGGGGAAGCCGCAAGCCAAGTTGAGGGGAGCCGCATCTCCTTCCCCCGGGCTTGGTCTTTTTCCCCTGAAGATGACTGCAGCGGTGGTTTAAAATGGTCACCCCAAAGAGGAGAACTCAGGTGGATTAACCCCGAAGAGGAGAACTCAGATGGATTTGTGCAGGAGGGGAGAAAGAGGTAGATAACATCTGAACCGGGCCAACTGAGCAATACAACAAAACAAAAGTACCCCGGGATTAAGGTAACAGAATTTTTAAGAAAAGAAAAGTGAATGGCGAAATTACAAAGGGACAGGAAAAAAAAAAAGTAAATATTTTTTGACAGCTAAGCGGGGCTTCGAACTGGGAAAGGAAGAAGCTGGAACTAAAGATTTAACTAAATTGAACTAAAATATTTTGGCAATAAACAGGCATAAAATAAAGCTGGCATTCAGATTGTCAAAAACTAATAATAATAAAGTTTACAAATTGGAGACTGAACTATGCTAGAATATTGAGGTTCGAAAAACCCTCAATAAAAAAACAGGAAAAAAAGGTGAACACTTTGTATAATGGAGAGTGCCACCTTTTGACAAAAACTTTAGCTCAAACAAAAGGGAAAGCATCCTATTTTGTGAATGAACCGAATAACATTAAAGAAATATTGAGACAAAGTATGAATTTTAGAAAGTGAAAGCAGAACCAGAATGAAGAAAAAAGCAAGGAAAGACTGACTGTAGGATTGATTGATGTTTTTGGTTTTGACCCTGGGCTGGAATAACTGAGAACTTTAGAAAATTGAAACAAGAAAGAAGGAAAGTAAAAATGGTGGGGTTTTTTGTGGACTTTAACAATCATAAAATATAAGAGTGTGTAATGATGATATCTCTTCGGGAATTAAAAATGGAACTAAAAAATATGAGAGAATTACTACAGGAAAGAGGCGAATCACTTTGCTCTGTGTTAGAAAAAATGGAAATGGCAATTGAAGAACAAAAAGAAAGAGCTCCAGAGGAGGAGTCTGTTGTGTATAAGAATTAGAATACTCCAAATACTTTAATCTGATTGGCCGAGCAGACCGCAATAGGATTGGTTAATAAAGTACCATTACAATTGGCCTGCCTGATGGTGGGAAATCTGAAGGAGCAGTCATTGGCCGCAAGCTGCAAGCAGCCACTATAAAAAGGGCCGCCGCGACGCCGGCAATGTTCTGTTACGAAGTCACTGAGTTGGTTTATAATAAAGAGCTGTTTGATGAACACCGGTCTCAAGTACTTCTATTCCCAGGACAGAACACTGGCGATGAGGATGTGATTGTCTTAGAAGAGCAAGACTGAAGCACGCGGCAACAAGAACCGAGCAACCAAAATGGCTGGTAACAATGCGCCGCCCGCACCGTTCAACCCAGCTGAAGATGTTTTTAGAAAGCAATGAGCTACAAGGAATAACTGACCAGAGGAAGAGAGCCATATTCCTCACGCATTGTGGCCCTACCGTTTTCAAGATGGCCAAGGCGTTAGCCAAACCATGGGACGTAAAACAAATGGCATGGCCAGAATTAAAGCAAATACTATGAGCCCATTATGCACCTGTGGTCTCCAATCTTATTAAAAGACACGAATTCTATAAGCGAGATCAACGAGAAGATGAGAGACCATGAGAGACCGCATGGTCCTCAGATTGAGGGATGCTACACTCCAAAGCAAGCGACTAAACAGACCGAATATCACAATGGCTGAGGCTATCATAGAAGCCACCGCCACTGAAGCAGCCAAGAAATCTGAAGCCACCATGCGCCAAATAAACAGAACAAATCCAGAACCACAAAACCAAGCTCGAGAGAAAAAGGTGGAAGGAACACAAAAACAAACTACTGAGACTGCCCACCATGAAGACCTCAACTCCCCGAACAACACTGATGACGACAATGAAGACATACATAGGCTTCAGTTGGAAAGAAAATGGTGGGAAAAAAGAGGAAGGAGGTGAGAATTCCAGTGTGCTGGATGAGGAGGGGACCACCCACGTTCCGAATGCAGATTCCTGGATGCCATTTGCAGATTTTGTGAGAAACGGGGGCACATTGCAAGGGTCTGCCAGAACAAAAAGAGCTATAGTCCAAAAAGACACGGCAGCACTCCCCCCAGAAACAGAGATAGACAAGCGGAAGCTGATGGAGCAGAGAGAAAAGAAGCCGGTGAATGAATGACAAAGAAAAAACACACCAAACAATAATCATAGGAAATGCCAGGGCAGTAAACACAAAAAAGGTCTGAATAAACATCAAAATTGAAGGAAAGCCCTGTGAAATGGAAGTAGACTCCGGATCATACCTGTCAATGGTATCATGGAACACCATCAAAAATCTGATACCAGATATCAGGCAAAGAGAACTGGAACAGCAAAGCCTAATACTCAAAGATTACCAGGGAAACCGAATCCCGGTAATGGGTCTTGGACATTTCCTAATAGAATTCAAAAACCATGCTGAAGTACTTCCTCTGACAATTGTCGACCATGATTACCCTAGCCTGTTGGGAATCAAATGGTTCGTGCCCCTGGGAATCGGAGTGACAGGAATCAACAGCATTGCTGAGACTGATTGGGAGGAGAGCCTGCTGAAAGAGTTCCAGGATGTATTTGACAGGACCCTAGGCAAGTACAAGGGGACCCCTATAACATTCAGCCTAGACCCTAAGATAGCTCCCATCAGGCTCAAAGCCAGACACGTTCCCTTTGCCTTAAAGCCGAAAATAGATGAGCAGCTTAACAAACTCATCACACAAGTGGTGTTAGAGCCAATCGACCATGCCAGGTGGGAAACTCCCATCGTGACTCCTGTCAAACCAGATGGGTCAGTACGCATCTGTGGTGACTATAAGGCCACCCTCAATCATGCACTCCAGCAAAGGGCACACCCTGTTCCAGTAGTTCAACATCTGTTTCAATCATTAAGGGGAGGAAATTTTTTTGCGAAACTTGATCTCGCGCAAGCATACCAACAGCTGCCGGTTGACCCCGAAACTGCAGAAGCACAGATTATAGTCATGCACAGAGGGGCATTCAAATGCAATAGACTTCAATTTGGCATTAGCGTTGCCCCAGCCATTTTCCAAAGCCTAATGGAGTGCCTTCTAAATGGACTAAAAGGGGTCATTCCCTATTTTGACGATGTATTAGTATCCGCGAAAAGTAAACATCAATTAGAAGAGAGACTGAGAGAAGTCTTGCAAAGATTCAGGGAAGCAGGTCTTAAAGTCAAAAAAGAAAAATGTCAACTAGTCACCAATGAAATCGAATTCTTAAGCTACCTTATAGATGAGAAAGGGATACACCCCACTGAAAAGAAAGTAAAAGCTATTAAAGATGCACCCAGACCTAACAACAAAACAGACTTACAGGCGTTCTTTGATCTCATTAACTTCTACAATGTCTTCCTGCCCCAAAAGGCAACCATAGCAGAGCCATTACATCGGCTATTAGATAAAAAAAACTGTCTGGAATTGGGGCCACCGAGAACAAGTAGCATTCCAAAACATTAAGGACTTATTAACATCCAACACCATTTTAATACAGTACAGCAACATCCTGCCACTGACGGTCACCTGTGATGCATCGCCTTTTGGAATCGGTGCCATACTGAGCCATAAGTTACCAGACAGCAGAGAAGTACCAATTGCCTTCTATTCTAAAACACTGTCAAAATCTGAAAGGAACTACAGCCAACTTGACCGAGAAACCCTCGCCATCATAGCAGGCATCAAGAGATTCCACGAATACCTATATGGTAGGACATTTTCTATAATCACAGACCACAAACCCCTACTAGGAATTCTGGCAGGGAACAAACCAATCCCAAACATCCTATCGCCAAGAATGACGAGATAGTTGGAATTCCTCGCTGCATACAATTACACACTCATACATCCCCCAGGAAAAACCATCACCCATGCGGATGCCTTAAGCTGTTCCCCTCTGCCAGACAAGGAAGATGAACCAGTTCCCACTATCTCCACTCTTCAAATCGAGACATGGCTGAATGTGCCGCTAACCGCAGCAGACGTCACTAAAGCTACCACATAAGACCCGCTGACAGCCCGGATTCTACATTGGGTAGGTAAGGGCTGGCCAGATGAGGATAGAGGTGAGACTTTTAAACCTTTTCGCACTTGGCAGACTGAACTGTCCCTTGAAAAGGATTGTATCCTGTGGGGGGACAGGGTGGTAATTCCCAACGAATTGCAGGGGGAAGTATTGTGCATGTTGCACGAGGGAAACCCGGGCATAGTAAAAATGAAAGCCCTGGCCAGGAGTTACGTCTGGTGGCCAGGGCTGGACAAAGACATTGACAAATGGGTGGCAACATGCTATGAATGCCAGAAATCAAGGCTTACCCCCCCCCCCTTGCACCAGTTCTAGAATGGGAAACTCCCAGAGGCCCCTGGTCAAGACTCCATATTGATTTTGCAGGGCCAATGAAAGGGAATACATATTTGATAATTGTTGACACTTATTCAAACTGGCTAGAGGTTATTCTTATGGCGTCCACAACTTCTGAGGCAGTTATAAAACAATTGAACAAACTCTTTGCTACACATGGACTGCCAGATGTAGTAGTATTTGACAATGGCCCCCAATTTACTGCCTTAGCTTTCAAGCAGTACCTAGCTGCATAAGGCATCCAACATGCCCTAACAGCGCCGGCTCATCTGGCTTCAAATGGAGGAGCTGAACTCATGGTTCATTATACAAAAGAAGCTCTAGACAAACTGGACACTGGGGACATCCAAGACAGACTAAACAAACTGTTAACAATTCAGCATATCACCCCTAGCACAACCACTAACAAAAGCCCAGCAGAACTTCTCATGGGCAGAAAATTGTGTTCCTACCTAGATAGATTACACCCCACCTAAACCTCTGAAAAAACCCCTGACTCCTCAAGTAAATACCGCTCCTTTACACAAGAGACCTAGTCTACGCCAAAAATCTTACAGGGGACCCATTATGGCTTCCAGCCACAATTACACGAATTACAGGGCCCCAGACATATCGAGTTGAACTAGATGACGGCAGAACATGGAAACGACACATCGACCAGCTTTGCTCTAGGACATTGGAACACAACACTAACCTGCCTAGCTCCGAAGCACTGCTGCAAATACCATCCCCAACAAACAATCCAAAAACAATCAAGGAGGGGGGAACACAAGATAATAAAAAAGGGAGAGAAGAAACACCAATAACACGACAAAAGACACAACACAAACCGGAATTAGAACCCCCGGTAAGAGGAAAAGAGCACTTACCCATAGACGACCTCCGGAGAAGAGAACCGGTAACAGAGAAGCGAGGCGAGGCCTTCCAGGAAGGAGGAAGCCAGGCCAGCTCAACCAATCTGGACAGACCAGGAGGGAGTGGCAGAGCCAACTCAACCAGCCCAAGAGACCCAGGCGGGAGCGGCAAGGCTGACTCACCCTTCCAGGAGGTTCCATGGAGAAGACATGGAGAAAAGGCGATCCTGACCGAACCGATGGAAGACTATGCTGAGACTGAGCTATGCAGGTCAAATAGGAGCCGCAAAAGCCTCACCTACCTGCGTAACTATGTTATGCACATTGGACGAAACCAAGAGGGGAGGGGTGTTGTGTATAAGAATTAGAATACTCCAAATACTTTAATCTGATTGGCCAAGCAGGCCGCAATAGAATTGGTTAATAAAGTACCATTACAATTGGCCCACTTAACGGTGGGAAAACTTAAAGAGCCGTCATTGGCCACAAGCCACGAGCAGCTGCTATGAAAAGGACTGCCATGGCTCCAGCAATGTTCTGTTATGAAGTCACTGAGTTGGTTTATAATAAAGAGCTGTTTGATGAACACCGGTCTCGAGTACGTCTATTCCCAGGACAGAACAGAGTCGACTCAAGGAGAAGACATTTTAAATGGACAAGTAAAACAAAGAACACTACAATGAAATGGGAAAAGAAGGAAGGTTAAAAAGTTGAGATTTAAGAAGCAATCAAAAGGGGGAATACCTGTGAAGTCAGGAAAGGCAGAAAGACCAAGCAGAAAAGGGGAAAGGAAGATATTAAGAAAGAGAGGTATATAAACTGGAATGAGAAAAGATATGGGGAAAAGAGGTGGAGGAGAAGAAACAGGTGAATGAAATAAAGAAATATGGAAAAAGTAAAATGTTGAAAAGAAATTGTTTTTTCACAGATAATAGTTGATGAATTAAAAAGGGGACTCTGCAGGGTGACAAGGGGTTATAAGAATATGCAATTAAAATATTTAGAAAATAGGGTAATAAAGATACTGGTAACCCTTATTAAAAATCAAGGGGTGAAAATATGCCGCAGAATCCAAATGAAAAGATGTAATGATTATTATTGTAACTTCTTAAAAATAATGGTTTATTGGGAATCAAGATGAAGGAATAAAGGTATATTTTAGTCATTGAGGTGTCACACTCAAAACAGTAAAAGAGGGAAACCTATACTTTTTTTTTTAATGTAAAATTTTGTATCAATCTAGAATTTATAAAATGAATGTGTAATGGAAAAGGAACATGACAGACTAAAGGGCCTGTCACAAAGGCCGACGGATGCAAAAAGTATGTAAAAAGGACACAGCGGATGAGAAAAGTTTCCATCCATTGTTATCCGCTCTCAAAAGTGCCCCAAATTTGCATAAACAGAGAGGACAACAATGGAAAGGAACGGACGGGGGAAGGACGTAGCCAGGATGTAAAGGGAATGCTCCACGGAAGTCTAGCGGATGGAAGCGGATGGAAGAGGATGGCACATCCGCAGGGCTTCCGGGGGAGCACAGCGAAGCGGACGCACAGCGGAAGGAACGGATGTAGAGTGGATGCTGAGCAGATACAGCGGATGCATCACGGATGCCTAGCGGATGCCTAGTGGATGCCTAGTGGATGCCTAGCGGATGCAAAGGGTTCACTGCATATGCGGGGAGAATGCATTGCATCAGCCCCGCGGATATAAAAGGATGCAGCTTGCAAGCAGGTCACCATTCAGAGGAAAGACCTGCTGCCAGACACATCTCCAGCCAACAAACATGGGGAAGAAGAGGAAGCCTATGCCATCTTCTGCCAGCCCTGGCAAGAAGGACAGGGCCACCATCCCACCCACTGGTGCTGACTCTGCTTCTGCTGGGGCTTCTGCTGCTCGGGCTGACTCTGCTGGTGCTGGTGCTTCTGCTGGTGCTGCTCCTGGTGTAGGTGCTTCTGCTGGTGCTTACTCTGCTGGGGCTGTTCCTGGTGCTGGAGCTTCTGCTGGGGCTTACTCTGCTGGCGCTGCTCCTGGTGCTGGAGCTTCTGCTGGTGCTTATTCTGCTGGCGCTGCTCCTGATGCTGGTGCTTACTCTGCTGGTGCTGCTCCTGGTGCTGCTGGTGCTGCTGGTGCTGCTGGTGCTGCTGGTGCTGCTGGTGCTGCTGGTCCTGCTGGTCCTGCTAGTGCTGCTTTTGCTGCTGCTGTTCTTGTTGCTGCTGCTGGTGGTGGTGGTGGTGTAGTTCAGTAGCGCCTAGAACCACAAAGCCCCTCTGATGAGGGCCCAGAAGGCCCTGCCATAGGGAGGAAGAGGCATACGCAAGATAGGGACAGGAGGAAGTACTGCATCGAAGAGGAACATTAGGATGAGGTGCTCGAATGGCTGAGGGAGAATGAGTGTCTATGGTGGAAAGGACACAGGCTCTATCGAGAAACCAAGAGGAAGCAGGGTGCTTGGAGAGAGAAGGCGGAGAGCCTGGGCTACACTTCAGAGGTCCTCCTCAGGTGGTGGAAGCTCATGCACACCTGGTACGGGAAGCTGCACCTCAAGAAGTCTGGCCAGGCTGCGGTCAAGGAGACCTACGTGATGGCCAAGTGCAGCTTCTTGGAGGGTGAGGTCCACAACCAAGGAGCAGCCCCTCTGTCTACCCTCTCTCTCAGGCAGCCCACAGAGAGCCAGTCCTCTTCTGGCCAAGAGTCAGGTCCTGTGTCCAGGCAGGTATCTGTGGAGCGTCCCATGACGGAGACCCCCAAGACAGTGGCACTCCCCATGGCGGAGCGCGTGGAGGACGCAGTGGGAGCAAGGAGAGGGCACTGCCACCAGAGACCAACTCACTCCCTCCCCCAGCTCCACCTCCACAGAAAGCAGGCAGAGAGGCAGACCGGAGGGCTAGAGCCACACTATCCTGCTGGAGATCAGGGACACCATCAAAAGCAGCAAAAATCTCCTCTCTCAGCTGGTACACACCGACATACCATCCTCAAACCGAAAGCCCTTCCAAACCTACGTCAACCTCATGGACATGTCTGAATCACAGTACCAGGTGATAAAGGGGAGGGTCACAGGTCTTCTGCACAACCCTCCAGGCCCAGCTGAACCTGCTCCGACCCAGTCCAGGTCTGCTCCTCCACCCCACGTGATGTCACAGCCCTTCCAAGGCTTTCCACAGGCCCTCACCTACCAAGACTATGGCTACCAGGAGTTCCAGCAGCACAGGAAGCCCTTCCCAGTCCAGGCACAAGTACATCGAATGCCACTGATGCCACCGATGCCACCGATGCCACCGATGCACCCACGCCACAAATGCCACCAATGCCACAGATGCCACCCACATCACAGATGCCACCCATGCCACAGATGCCACCCATGCCTCACCTCACTCAGCTGCAGACCAGACAGCCCCACTACACTCCTCCTTCCTCCACCCAACAGCCAAGCCTGGCCCCAGAAAATCTGTCATCGGTCTTGGGACTGACACCCCATGTCATGGAGGAAGGGGCTCTTAACATCACAGGACTGAGCCAGCTCTCTGAGAGCTTCCTCCATACACCATCCCCTGTTGTCCTCTCGGGGCCAGGCACCCCAATGGCGCCTCAGACCAGAACTCCAGCAGCAGCCACCTCCACAGCACCTGGACCCTTCACCCCTGAGACTATAGGCATGCCTCAGAGTGACTGAGAAGAGTTCCAGAGACTGGGTTGCTACCTGATGACTTTATCTTTGCTTGAGACACTTTACTTGGGTCATTTTGCTTTTACAGTTTGTTTTTAATAAATATTATCTTTGCTTCACACACTTGGTTCAGTTCTTTTAGTAAATAAAGTCTTGGTGGAAAATTTTAGAAATGGTTTAAGCCTTTGCATGCTTGTGGGATGGGTAAGGATATCAGTGGGATGGGCAGGGATACCTTTGGGATGGGTAATAGCTGTGGGATGGGTAAGGATATCAGTGGAATGGGCAGGGATACCTTTGGGATGGGTAATAACTGTGGAATGGGTTAGGATAGTAGTGGGAGAGATAAACCTCCAGTGCAAGCATAGTGGGACTGGATAGTCCACCCTCCCAGGTGCCACACCTGTGGCCTTTTATTATCAATAACAATGTAATCATCCATTAATACATTTCAACACAAACACAACTCTTTATTAAATGCCCTGTTCATTGTAGGACCACTCAACATACATGGTACAATCTCATCAGTGTGATGAGACAGGCTGAAGGAAGCATCCATTAAGCATCTACCATCCTGTCTTGCCACTCCACTGCTCCAGCTGGGGAGTTGCACCAGGGTCTCAGTCGGTTACGCTGATTCTTCCCTTCACGTGAAGCTATGTTGGGGCCTTGTACATCAACAGTGTCTATCAGGTTTTGTCCTTGGCTCCATTCACCAGGCTCCATGTCCCCATTCCCTTGTTGACAGTCCACAAGTTTGTTCTGCAACACTGGGTAGCGGGTGCACATGAGATTGTGCAGGATGCAGCAAGCTTCCACGATGTTCCTCACGGTCTCTGGGCGATGCTGCATGGTGGTGAGAAGTACCTGGAAGGGAGAAGGCGGAGCTTCATCTCGGTGTTACAGCTGCGATCTCGGGGCTCTGAGATCGCAGCTGATATTTTCGCCCCTGGTCGGTCCTAACGGACCTAAACCGTCCCGTAGAGACGGGGATTGTGAAGGGCACAGTCCCAGGATCCCAGAGATATCGCAAAATCTCTGGTTTGATCCGGGAGAAGCCCTTTTGCTGGCAGCGGAAAGGCAGCCTCCAAAGCTTCTGAAGTCGGGACAGCTCCGGAAAGAAAGTGATTTAAATGAGCGTGTATCGGTTGGGTGAGAAATTTCTTTTATATAGTAAATTGATTGAGACTTGAAAGGACATCCTGAACAAAGAAGAAATCTGTGACTTTATTTTTGTTTGACTGAAACTTGGCTGAGCGGCGTTTAAGTGATGTCAAATTGAGACTTGGATTCTTTCCTTATTTTTTTTTTCTGAGGACTTTAATGTGATTTTGTAGGTAACCGGATTGAATTTTCTCTTATATATATTTTTATGCTTCTCTTCATTTTTATTTTTTTTTTATTTTTCTTTTTAGGATAGAGGCTCCCTTTGATTATCTTTTTTTTCTTCTTGTTTGAGTTTTTTAAAAATATTTTTTTTTCTGGCTGGGGAGGGAAAGAGTAGTAAGAGATGTTGCAACACTGCCAACTAGAGGCTTGAAAATATTTTATTTGAATTGAGGAGAAAAGCACTCCTTTTCAAGGACATTTTAATGTGATAAGATAGAGGGAGAATGCAGTAAAATATTATTACACGTGCTTTCTTGGACTCTTATCAATATTTCAACACTTGAGGCTTGGCTTTGAAGCTGCTGGAGAAGACAGTCATAATAAGAGCCTTGGATTA
>BLBF01008604.1:0-11122 GCA_015471245.1 Laticauda colubrina | reverse complement strand
GTTGCTACCTGTTGACTTTATCTTTTCTTGGGACACTTTACTTGGGTCATTTTGCTTTTACAGTTTGTAATTAATAAAGGTTATCTTTGCTTCACACACTTGGTTCAGTTCTTTTAGTAAATAAAGTCTTGGTGGAAACTTTTAGAAATGGTTTAAGACTTTGCATGCTTGTGGGATGAGTAAGGATAGCAGTGGGATGGGCAGGGATACCTGTGGGATGGGTAATAGCTGTGGGATGGGTAAGGATAGCAGTGGGATAGACAAACCTCCAGTGCAAGTATAGTGGGACTGTATGGTCCACCCTCCCAGGTGCCATACCTATGGCCTTTTATTATCAATAACAATGTAATCATTCATCAACACATTTCAACATAAACACAACTCTTTATTAAATGCCCTGTTCATTGTAGGGCCACTCAACATACATGGCCCAATCTCATCAGTGTGATGAGACAGGCTGAAGGAAGCATCCATTAAGCATCTACCATCATGTCTTGCCACTCCACTGCTTCAGCTCGGGAGTTGCACCAGTGTTTCAGGAGGTTGCGCTGCTTCTTCCCTTCATGTGAAGCTCTGTTGGGGCCATGCACATCCACAGTATCTATCAGGTTTTGCCCTTGCCTCCATTCCCCAGGCTCCATGTCCCCATTGCCTTGTTGGAGGTCCATGAGCCTGTTCTGCAAGACTGGGTAGCGGGTGCACATGAGATTGTGCAGGATGCAGCAAGCTTCCACGATGTTCCTCACGGTCTCTGGGCAATGCTGCATGGTGGTGATAAGTACCTGGAACCTGTTGGCTAGGATGCCAAAGGTGTTCTCCACCACCCGCCTTGCCCTGGACAGCCTGTAGTTGAAGATCCTCTCTTCACGGGTGAGGCATCTGGAAGTGTAGAGCTTCATGAGGTAGGTTCTGAGGGAGAAGGCATCATCCCCCACGATGAAGTAGGGCACATCTTGTGTGTCATTGGGCAGGGGGTCTGGATTTGGGAAGCCCATGATGAGGTTGCGTTCCAGCCCATCCTTGAGGTGACTGGCGTTGTATACCTGAGCATCTGAAGATGACCCGTTGCCTGAAGCATCGATGTACATGAACTTGTAGTCAGCATCAACCATGGAGAAGAGGATGATGCTGAAGAAGCCCTTGTAGTTGTGGTAAGTGGACCCTAAGTTGGTTGGAGCTTTGCAGGCCATGTGCTTCCCATTTATGGCTGCAACGATGTGGGGGAAGTTCCACTTCTGATACCACTGCTCTGCAACTTTCTTCCAGCCTTCTTCAGTGGAAGGGCACTGGAGGAGCTCCTCCAGGTATTCTTCGATGATGGCCTGCACCACTTCTCTGACCACAATGCTGATGGTGTTGTGTGGCACCCTCCAGGCGTACTGCATGCTCCTGTACATGGTCCCTGAGGCCAGGTGGTGCAGAATCAGTGCCACCTTCAGCCCAGGGTCCAGGCTGGGCCAGAAGTTGGTGTTTGCCTTGGTCAACCTGGGTCTCAGCCGCTCCACACCTTTGTTAAACCTGGCTGGCGGCATCCTCATGAAGTTTTAGAATACATGAGAGTCTTCGTTCCTCAGCTCCACCATCAGCTTGTTATACAGTCCGTACTCAGCTCTTCTCGTGATCCATCTTCAGATCCAGTCACTTCTTGGATGCCTCCTTTTCTTCGCGTAGAACAGGTGAAAGAGCTTGTAGAGGGATTCGCACTGTTGTAGGACGATGGTGGCTACCAAAAGGAGTGTGTGATGATCCATGGTGGAGATGACTGGATGCTGTGGAAGAACAAGAGCAAGATGAAGGCTGAAGAGGTCTGCACAGCAGGGCTGCTGGACTGAAAGTGAGATCCAGGTGATTTCTCCCCCTTTTGATAGGAAATATAGGTTTTCTACTAGGTGTCCTTTTGCATCCTCTAGACATCCTGAAGACATCCTAAAAATCCGAGATACGTCCCCTATACAAACATTTTTTCCGTTTTAATGTTTTGTATGTGAGCTGCATCCGCTTTCATCCTTTCTCCGTCCGTGCTACTAACGCTGTGCGTCCATTCCGCATCCATTTCACTTCCTCCCTGTGTCCATTTTCCTCTGGAGCGGAGCTCCATTCAAAATCCAGGAAAGAAATACTTAGACTCTTTAGTTTAGAGAAAAGATATCTTTTACTGAAAGTGAAGTGGTAGCAACCAAAGAATTCTGAATCTGAGAAATTAGGCACGCAATTCACATATACAAAGTGATGTAAATGTTCCCACCCCCAATAGTTCAGATGACACTTCCAATTAGAAGTTGTGAATATGATCATGTGGGCATCTTCAGGTGATGATGAGGCCTCTGTCCATTGACCTTGGCATATTTTGATAACGGGTTGCAGTTGTGCAGAGAAAAGAAAGCTAAGCAAGAAATAGAAACTTAACTCTATTGTATGCTCCCCCCCCCATTTACACAACAGAAGAATTTAACACCTCCAGCTCACTTCCCAGACTTTCCCTTCCTCCCCCCCCCCGTTACTTATGGCAGTCGAAAGATGCAAAGGAATAGTAGAAGATCTTGAAGGCTGACAAACGCTTTGTGTCCGTTCCGCATCCGTTTCACTTCCTTCCTGTGTCCGTTTTCCACTGGAGCAGATGTGAATTGCACAGATGTGCAGTGGATGCCTATCAGATATAGCAGACGCGTAACGGATGACGACGGACATATAACGGATGTTCCCTGTATGAGTAGCGGATGTAGAACGGACGCGTTGGATACTTTATCCGCTCAAAAAGTTTTGTGCAGCTCAAAACTTTTTGAGCAGATGAAATCTCAGTAGACGTATGCTGGACAGATAGAACGTATGAATTACACACGCAGTGAGTACATAACGGATGCATTGCATTAACCAATGGATGGCAAGTGTTTCTCTCCGTTTTACATCCTCTTTCCATCCGTTGGTGTGACATGGGCTTTAGTCCCAGCTAATTCTAACATCAAAAATCATCCATATTTGCACCCACTGTTCTTCTTCTCTAGTTCCATTACAAACCTCATTCTAAGATTGGGTGAAATGGAGAGAGGGAGGGAGAGAAGGAGGAAAGAGACCATTCAAAGATTTTGATCATTTTAACAATAAACATTGGGCCCTACCTGTCCTATTCAGAATAGTACTGGTTACAATAGGCCAGTTTTGAAATGAATTGGACCTCAACTCCTAAGTAAGCATTTTATGTAGACCTATGGTCACTTGCTTTCCAAACAATTAATTTAAAAGCTGAGAGCTTGACTGTGTATAGAAATTGAAATGGTACAATCACACATGGATTGCAAATTACAAGGAAAAAAACAGAATATGAGTAGAGTGACACCAATTTGTCTTGCCAATGAGTGATAGCCTAGATGTTTGTATGCATGATATAAAAGGCTTTGTTACAAATTTCCTCCCACTCAATATTCCAATCATTGTTCCACTACAGGAATACACACAAAAAGAATGGACTCAAGCAACCTCACTGAGTTTGTTTTTGAGGGGTTAGCAGAGACCAGGGAACTGCAAGTCTTTTTGGGTATCCTCTTCTTGATCTTCTATGTCATCATTCTTCCTGGGAACATTCTCATCGTGACTATTTTGAAAGACCCTCGACTGGGAGCTCCCAGGTTTTTCTTCTTGATCAACCTGGGTTTGATAGACATTTGCTACAGTTGTGTCACCCCTCCAAAGATGATAGTAAACGTCTTCTCTGGATGCCAAACCATCTGATTCAAAGGTTTCCTGGCACAGCTTTTTTAAATCCATTTTTTAGGTGGAGCTGAGATCAATCTCCTTATTTCCATGATATTGGATCGGTATGTGGCTATCTGCCATCCATTGCATTATGTTACTTTAATCACCAGAGCAGCTTGCTGGGCTTTAGTGGTGACTGCATGGGCTGGAGGATTCATGCATTCCATAATGAAGGTCATTATCATCCTCCCATTTCCTTTCTGTGGTCCCAATAAACTGGACAACTTCTGTGATGTCACCCAAATAATCAGGTTGGCTTGCACCAACATCTACAGTCTGGAATTTGCTATGTTTATCAACAGTGGCCTTGTAACCTCAGGATACTTCATCCTCCTTCTCATTTCCTATGGGGCACTGCTGATCAAAGTGAGGACAGGTGTCAACCAAGGGAAGACCAAAACATCCTCTACTTGCATCATTCACATCATCATCATTTTCATCAGGTTTGGGCCAGCCATTTACCTCTACTGTCACTCCTTCCATGACTTTCCCTTTGAGAAAATGGTGGGTTTTTTCCACATTGTGATTTTCCCTTTGATGAACCCTATGATTTACACTTTGAGGAATAAGGAAATCAAAGTTGCCACCTGGAGACTGCTGAAGAACTGCAACATTTAGTGGTAGAAGTAAAAAAATAATAATTTTAATGGTATATTATTCAATTTCCTTCTATTGGACTGCATAACCGTACAATAGCCTCTGTAGTGTGACTGTCAACATCTTAGATAATATCTATCGTGGACATATAATTCTATTTTTTAATAAATGAAAGGCAAATCCTTTCTTCTTTATCTAATAATGAAATTTGCTGATATTAACCATCATTTATGTTTTTATATATTCTTGGTTTTTCATACCAGATTATTTTAATCATATAGATAAGATCAGCATATGCTCTTCATAATTTTGAGGCTCATTAACAAAGAGTTAACCAATTTTAGATGATTGGATCATGAATTGATTGCCATAAATCTAGTGTAATAATTTCTCAACAACTCTCTCAACACTGGTTGCCACTATTCTCAACAATCACCACGTTGGCTAGACAATTATGGAAATTGCAGTTCACATATTGGGGAGTTGCCCAGGTCAAAAACCAGTTCTGGAAACCAGGTGTAATTCTTGTAATTCTTCTTGACAGCAACGTAGAAGTGGTTTACTATTGCCTTCTTTGGGTTGCTTTAACAATTCTCTTGTATACAGCTTAGAATTCTTGTTGCATTATCCATCAAAGCATTATGAAGTTTATGTTGTTGTTGTTGTTGTTGTTGTTGTTAATCTTCAATTCAATTCACAGTCTAGGACTGTTAAAAATCTAACAGTTCAGGTCCTAACTAAGGACCTAAAGATTTTAAGGAAGTGTTTAATGTATATAGGTAGTTCTGAATAGGGTGGGTTTTTGCAAAGTCAGGATATTCAGGTCTAAAGCCCATGTCACACTGCCCAATGGATGCAAAAAGGATACAACGGACGAGCAAAATGTTCCATCCGTTGTTATCCGCTCTCAAAAGGGGCAAAAATTTGCATAACCGGAGCAGATAACACGGACACGGGGAGGACGCAGGGCGGATGCAAAGCGGATGCGGAACGGAAGCCCAGCGGATGGAAGCAGATGGGAGCAGATGGCGCAACCGCTAGGCTTCCGGGAGGCCGCAGCAAAGCGGACGCGGCACGGATACAGCGGATGCAGAGCAGATGCCGAACGGATGAAGCAGATGCACAGCGGAAGCCTAGCGGATGCACAGCAGAAGCCTAATGGATGCCTGGCGTTAATTGCGCATGTGGGGAGGATGCATTGCATCAGCCCCGCGGATATAATGGAAGCAGCTCGGAAGCAGGTCACCATTCAGAGGAAAGACCTGCTGCCAGACACATCGACTGCCTTGCCTGCCCTGCCTGCATGTCTGCCTGCCAGCCTTGCTGCCAGCCTTGCTACCAGCCTTGCTGCCAGCCTCCCTGCCAGCCTTGCTGCCAGCCTTGCTGCCAGCCTGCCTGCAAGCCTTGCTGCCAGCCGGTCTGCCTGCCAGCCTTGCTGCCTGCCTTCCTGCCAGCCTTGGTTCATGTCTGCCTGCCAGCCTTGGTGCCTGCCTGCCTGCCATCCTTCCTGCCAGCCTTGGTGCCTGCCTTGGTGCCAGCCTTGGTGCCTGCCTTGGTGCCAGCCTTCCTGCCAGCCTTGCTGCCTGCCTCCCTGCAAGCCTTGGTGCCTGCCTTGGTGCCAGCCTCCCTGCCAGCCTTCCTGCCAGCCTTGGTTCCTGCCAGCCTCCCTGCCAGCCAGCAACCCCACAACCATGCGGAAGCACAGCAAGCCTCAGCCATCTGCTGCCAGCCCTGGCAAGAGGGACAGGGCTATCATCCCGCCCCCTGGCCCTCACTCTGGTTCTGCTGGGGCTTCTGCAGCACGGGCTCACTCTTCTGGGGCTGGGGCTTCTGCTGCTTCTGCTTCTGGAGGAGCTGATGACAAGCACTCCAGCACCAGCCACCTCCACAGCACCTGCACCCTTCACCCCTGAGACTGAGCGACCAAGAGGAGTGCCAGAGACTCATTTTTGTCTTATAGCTTGTTGTTAATAAAGTCTAGTTTTGATTCACACACTTGCTTCATTTCTTTTTTTAAATAAAGTCTTGCTGGAAACTTTTAGAAATGGTTTAAGCCTTTGCATGCTTGTGGGATGGGTTAAGATAGCTGTGGGATGGGTTGAGATAGCTGTGGGATGGGCAGGGATACCTGTGGGATGGGTAATAGCTGTAGGATAGTTAAACCTCCAGTGCAAGCATAGTGGGACTGTATGGTCCACCCTCCCAGGTGCCACAACTACGGCCCTTTATTATCAATAATGTAATAATTATCCACACATGTCAACATAAACACAACTCTTTATTAAATGCCCTGTTCATTGTAGGCCAACCAAACATCCATGGCCCAGTCTCATCCGTGTGATGAGACAGGCTGAAGGAAGCATCCATTAAGCATCTACCATCCTGTCTTGCCACTCCACTGCTCCAGCTGGGGAGTTGCACCATTGTCTCTGGAGGTTGCGCTGCTTCTTCGCTTCATGTGAGGCTCTGTTGGGGCCTTGCACATCCTCAGTGTCGATCAGGCTTCGCCCTTACCTCCATTTCCCAGGCTCCATGTCCCCATTGCCTTGCTGGAGGTCCACGAGCCTGTTCTGCAAGACTGGGTAGCGGGTGTGCATGATATTGTGCAGGATGCAGCAAGCTTCCACGATCCTCCTCACGGTCTCTGGGCAATGCTGCATGGTGGTGAGAAGTACCTGGAACCTGTTGGCCAGGATGCCAAAGGCGTTCTCCACCACCCGCCTTGCCCTGGACAGCCTGTAGTTGAAGATCCTCTCTTCACGGGTGAGGAGTCTGGAAGTGCAGGGCTTCATGAGGTAGGTTGTGAGGGAGAAGGCGTCATCACCCACGATGAAGTAGGGCACATTTTGTGTGTCGTTGGGCAGGGGTTCTGGATCTGGGAAGCCCACGATGAGGTTGCATTCTAGCTCCTCCTTGAGGTGACTGGCGTTGTATATCTGGGCATATGAAGATGAGCCGTTGCCTGAAGCATCGATATACATGAACTTGTAGTCAGCATCGACCATGGCAAAGAGAATGATGCTGACGAAGCCCCTGGAGTTGAAATAAGTGGACCCTGACTTGGCTGGAGATTTGCAGGCCACGTGCTTGCCATCTATGGTTCCAATGGTTTGTGGTAAGTTCCACTTCTGATACCACTGCTCTGCAACTTTCTTCCATCCTTCTTCAGTGGAGGGGTACTGGAGGAGCTCCTCCTTGTATTCATCGATGATGGCCTGCACCACTTCTCTGACCACAATGCTGATGGTGTTGGATGGCACCCTCCAGCCGTACTGCATGCTCCTGTAGGAGGTCCCTGAGGCCAGGTGGCACAGAGTCAGTGCCACCTTGAGCCCAGGTTCCAGGCTGGGCCGGAAGTTGGTGTTTGCCTTGGTCAACCTGGGTGTCAGCCACTGCACAACTTCGTCAAACATGGCTGGAGGCATCCTCATGAAGTTCTGGAACGCCCAAGTGTCTTCGTTCCTGAGCTCCACCATCAGCTTGTTGTACAGTCCGTCCTCTGCTCTTCTGGTGAACCATCTTCGGATCCAGACTCTTTTTGGGTGGCTCCTTTTCTTCTCGCAGTAGAGTTCACAGAGCCTGCAGATGGCTTCGCACTGTTGCAGAACGATGGTGGCTGCCGAAAGGACTTTGTTACAATCCACGGTGGACATGACTGGATGCTGTGGAAGAGGAAGAATCAGATGAAGGCTGCAGAGGTCTGCACTGCTGGGCTGCTGTTCTGAAAGTGAGATGCAGGCGAGTTGCTCCCCCTTTTTATAGGCAGTATAGGTTTTCCGCTAGGCATCCTCTAGGCATCCTCTAGATATCCTTAATATCCGAGATAGGTCCCTTCTACGAACATTTTTTCCGTTTTAAACGCTTTGTTTCCATTCTGCATCTGCTAGGCATCCGTTCTGCATCCGTTCTGCATCCGTTCTGCATCCGTTCTGCTTCCTCCCTGAGTCCGGGCGGATGGAGTTCCGCGGATGCGTAGCGGATGCCTAGCGGATATAGCGGATGCGTAACGGATGCAGAACGGATGCGTAGCGGATGCGTAGCGGATGCAGAACGGACGAACTGGTTACATTTTCCGTGCAAAAGTTTTAGGCAGCCCAAAACTTTCGGAGCAGATGAAACGTCAATAAACGGATGCTGGACAGATAGAGAGGAAGCAAAATGGAGGCAGTGAGTACATCATGTTTTCGAATGGATGGCAAGGTTTTTTGTCCATTTTACATCCTCTTTGTATCTGTTGGTTCAATGTGACATGGGCTTAATACATTCAAATTTTCTAGGTATCTAGGCAACCTTTTGGGTTTTTCTCCAGGGGCTCCTGTTACTATGGGTACAACCACTGATTTCTTCCCACCACAATTGTTCAACTTCAATTTGCAGATTGCAATATTTCATTACTTTTTCCAGTTGTTTCTCTTCAATCTGTGCATCACCTGGTACTGCAATATTAATGAACCAGACTTTTTTCTTTTCTGCAATAGTGATGTCAGATGTGATGCCTGTCTGCTTGAATTCAAAAGAACAGTGGTTACAATGCAGTATTGTCACCTGCTCACAGTCAGGAGTTTGATCCCAACCGGCTCAGAGTTGACTCAGCCTTCCATTCTTCCAAAGTTACTAAAATGAGATCTCAGATTGTTGAAGGCCATATGGTGACATTCAAAGTACTTTAAAACACTATGGAGCACAATGTAAGTCTAAATGCTATTGTTTGCTCTGAATTCTTCAAAAAGGAAATTCCAGACACACAGGTTGCTCAATCTAGGCCATGACCTTTTATTTACTTTCCTCGCTTTTCTCCTTTCCTTTCATCTCCACTCCTCCCTTCTGCTTTCCTCTCCTTTCCTTTCTTTTCCTCCTTCCCTTTATCCCTTCCTCCTTTCTTTTCTTTTCCTTTCCTCTTCATTCCTTTCCTCACTTTTCTCTCCTCCCTTCCCCTCCCCTCCCCTCCATCCTTTCCTCTCCTTTCCTTTCCTCCTCTCCTCTCCTTTCCTGTCTTTTCCTTTCCCTTCTTCCTTTCCTTTCCTCCTTTCCTCCCCTCTCCTTTTCTCTCCTTTTCCTTCCTCTCCTCTTCTCTCCTTTCATTTCCTTTCTTCCTTTCCTTTCCTCTCTTCTCATCTCCTTTCCTTTCCACTTCTTTCCTCACTTTTTTCTCCTCTTCTCTCCTCTCCTTTTCCTTCCATTCCCTTCCTCCTTTCCTTTTTTTAAGTTTGGCGCACATGAGTAAAGAGGCTTTATTTGAAATAATCAAACTTTGCTCCAGTTAACAGCGGTGTCCCCCAAAGCAATGTTTTAGGATCCACACTTGTATACTCTATATAAATGACCTTTGCAATAACCTTATAAGCAACTGCATCCTCTTTGCGGTTGACATAAAACAATTCAACATCACTGACAATGCTACTATCCTTCAAAGCGACCTTGATTATGTGTCTGAATGGTCAAACTCCAAATCTCAACCAACAAATGCTGTGTCCTACACATTAGTAAAAAAATCAGTACACCAAATATATACCAGGCGGATATGACCTCATTGATAATCCTCACTCTGTCAAGGACCTTGGAGTTCTCATATCAAATGACCTAAGTACCAAGCTCACTGTAACAGAATTGCCAAAAAGGCATTAAGAGTTGTAAATCTAATCTTACAAAGCTTATCCTCTGGAAATATTGAATTGCTAACTAGAGCATACAAGTATGCTCTAGTTTTGCCAGAGCAATACTTGAATACAGCTCATCAGTCCGGAATCCACACTGCACATCAGACATTAACATAATCAAGCAAGTCCAGAAGTATTTCACAAGAAGAGTACTATACTCCTCTGCTCGCAACAGAATACCCTATATCACCAGGCTTGAGATTTGGGGCTTGGACAACCTTGAACTATGCTGCCTATGGTTAGACTTAAGCATAGTACACAAAATTATCTGCTACAATGTCCTACCAGTCAATGATTACTTCAGCTTCAACCACAAAAATACAAGAGCACACAACAGATACAAACTCATTGTAAACCGCTTCAAACTTGATTGCAGAAAGTACTACTTCAGCAACAAAGTGGTCAATGCCTGGAATGCATTACCTGACTCTATAGTTACATCCTCTAACCCCCACTTCTTTAACCTCAAACTAACCACTATTGACCTCACCCCATTCCTAAGAGGTCTGTAAGGGGCATGCAACAGTGCAGCATCATGCCTGTCCTATTGTCTATTGTCCCTGTCCTATTGTCCCTATTTATTCATACCTATTTCCTGTATTCTTACTCATGTTTATACTTACACCTATTATGTTGTAAGCGATTGACAAATCAAATAAATAAATAACATAAAATAAAGTAACCCAGCCATGACTTGCTGCAAGCTAACCAGGGAGCCGGCTGACAGAGAACAGCTGATCCCGTTTGACAGCTCCTTTTATACGGAGCGGTCAAATGGACTCAGCCGGTCATGGACACCTCTATTCCCACTCAAAGAGCAGACCGGAGTGAAGACTCCTGCAAGATGCAGCACTTTTCCTTTCCTCTCCTCTCCTTTATTTTCCTTTCTTCTTCTCTCCTCCCCTCCATTTCTCCTCCCTTCCACTCATCTCCATCCGTTCTTCCTTTCTTCCTTTCCTCCTTTCCTCCCCTCTCCTCTTCTCTCCTTTTCTTTCCCTTCCTCCTCTCCTCTCCTTTCTTTTCCTCTCCTTTTCTTTATCTTCTGTTCCATTTTTCCTCTCTCCTCTCTCCTCTCTTATTCCCCTCCATCCTTTCTTTCCTAATATACAATACATTTT
>BLBF01008587.1:253-16319 GCA_015471245.1 Laticauda colubrina | reverse complement strand
ACACATATATATATATATATATATATATATATATATATATATGTGTGTGTGTGTGTGTGTGTGTGTGTGTGTGTGTGTATGTGTATATTATATATATAATAAAATACTCATTCTATTCCAATTCAGCTTTGTCATTAATGTTTGTTATAATCTTTAACATCTTTAACATTTCTTTTTGTTTGGAACACTTCCTTAGGAACACTTATATTTCCATAATTTTTCCATATTTCTTTCATATTCCTCTTCACTTAAATTTTTATATTAAAATGTTCCTATCCTTTTCTAATTTCCTTGTCTCATTCTCTTTGTTTCATTTCTTCATTAACAAACCTTACATTACATTACAATGAGTATTTTATCTATCATTTTAATCACACTTGTTTCACATTTTCTAAGTTCATTTCTATTTCTAATATAACAATACTATCTTATGTCCCCTTGCAGATTCCCTCTTTCAATTAAATTTTCATCCATTATCTCTGTGTCTTCTAAATAGGCTTATACCTTTAATCCTTGTATGTTTTCCCTGTTTCTCTATATCCTGTTTCTGTCCTTTATAACTTCTTTTCCTTTCCCTCTTCTCCCTCTTCTTCTTCCTCCCCTTTTTGACCCCTTGTCTCTCTAATTCTAATTCTCTCTTCTGTAATCCTCTCTTCTGTTTCTTCCTAATGTTGTAATTACTTTTCAAACTATTCTTTTTTTTGGGGGGGGGGGCAGGTGGTTTCAGATCTTAAATTTTCCACTCTCTTTCCCCCCTTTCCTTTTCTTTCCCCACATAGAATTACTTGGTCATTGAAGATGGTTTACCTTCTTTGTCCCGCCTTTTTTGTTCTACAGGCATTTCTTGTTGCTTCTCATAGTTCAGGACCTCCATTTCTAAAAATTGAAATACGAAGCCAAAAAAACCCCTCTTCCTTCTTGTGCATCTTCTTTCTGTTTTTTAAGTTCCATTTTCAGTTCTTCCAAGAATGATACCATTTTAAAAACTTTTAAACAACTACCTGATTGATTTTAGTCCTTTAGATCCAATAACCAAAAATCCAAAAATCACCAAGTAATCCAAGCAATCCAAAGTTGTTTCTTCTTGCTTCTTTTTTTCCACTTTCTCTTCCTGGGATTCTATTATCTTGTTGCAAAGTTTCAGTTGGAATGTATCTTTTAGGAATTTTGTTAAAGTTTCACTGTTAATTCCTTTTACTTCCAGGTGGTCTCCTACATTTTTCCAGGTCCCACCCTTTTGCTTTTTTCCTTTTCTCTCCTTTCCTTATTTTAAAGGTTTTTGAAAATTCAAAAGTCTTTATTATCCTTTTGACATTTTATTTTCAGCTTAAACCTGTTAATGTCAAAGTGGATTTTTGTCAGTTTCTTACTTAAACCTCTTAGTTGTCAATATGGGGAGGAAAGAAAAAAAACCCAAACCCTTTCCTCTCTCATTTGTCGCTTCAAAATCTTCTTTGGGAGCAATGTTATTCGTTATAGTTCAAATTCCAGGGTACCTTATGTTTTGCTTTTTCTGTTTGACACAGTCAGCCAAAACTTTCTCTTCTTATCTTCCTCCTGCACATTCTTTTCCGGTCGAGTTCTTCTTTGAGGTGGCCATTTCTGACCACCCCTGCAACCGCCTTCAGTAAAGAGAGTAATGGCCAGCTGAGGAGGAGAGATGTGGCTTTCCTCGACCCTGATGGTGGTCTCCCCCTTCTTCACCACCTCTACAGGGTGGCTTAGCCCCAAAACCAGCCGGCTCGGGGCTCCAGTGGCGAGCACGGATCGAAATTGTGCACGATTGTGGATCTCGGTCCATCATCAAAGAAGCTCAAACCGGAAGTACCAAAATTGCATGGATATTCTTATAGTTATTAGGGATCAAGTTTAATTCAAAGGTCCTTTTACTGTTTTTCATATCTTTCAAATTGCAGAGGTGTTTTATGTTCTCCAAAGTATTTTCTCTTCCCTCATGTCTTCTTCAAGCAAGGAAAGAGCTCCCTGAACATAGCAACGTTTCTTTTTTTTTTTTTTTTGATAAATATTGGGGATCTGTCTATAATGCTGCAGTCCCAAAAGAGTCCATTATTAAAATTTGGGCAACAAGAAGCTAACATGATGTGAAATCCTTTCCTTCTGCATATAAGGAAATAAAATGTGGCAATAATAATGATAGTTATCTTGCTATTTAATTTGTGCACATATGTATCTGTGTTCATACATGCATCTTCACATCAGAGTTGACTCCCTTGCTGTTTTCTTGCAAGATTTTTCAGAAGTGTTTTGCCACTGACTTCTTTCTAGGTGAGAGAGTGAGTGACTGATCCAAAGTCATACTATTCGTTTTCATGCCTAAGGCATAATTAGAATTTACAGACCCCTAATTTTTAGCCTGGTTCCTTAATTACTATACCAATCACACTATGATTTATTTGCTTTTAGCTTAACATAAAATAAAGTCAGCCAATGTAAGTTTGTAAAACTTGTATAATGACATCTGTGAATCCAGTCAATTGTGGATTTTTGAAGAAGCCATAATGTAATTTTAAAAAGCCAATAAATCAAGAGGAAAAAAGTGTCTAGCCATTGAGATTATAATTCATGCAATAGCTTTCTAGTCTGGAAAAAAATCAGGAACAAATTTGAATGTTGCCAAACAAATCAAGCAAATTTTTCTAGCTAATTTATTAAAGTGATTAAAGAAAACTAAAATAAAACCCAAAGGGCATAAACAACAGATCAAAAAGAAAATACATCAAACTGTCAAGGAAACTGTGATGTAACAGTTGTCAACAGAGACAGTCCAATATTAGTATACAACTGGCTCTCACTGATTGGACTGATGTTCTTATAAATAGTGAAGTAAATCTTGCAAGATTGAAGTTTGCCAATGCCAATTGTAAATTCTGGAGTTTTTTTTTCTAATGAAGCAACATAACTATTTTCATGTTCTTTCTTATTGCAAAGTTCAAGATGGAGGAACAAAGGTTTAAGGAACTGTATAATTTTGTTATGATCTATCTTCTGCACAAAAAAAGTGGTCTAACCTGTTTAATCTTTTGCTCCAGGCTCCAATTTATAGAATGAAAGAAGCTAGTTTTGAAGTTTCTACAAAGCACAACTTTTCATTTGCAGCTGGACCTAACTTGTGAAATCAAATTCAGATTATGAAACCTTAGAACGTCTGTCACACCATCACTGCAGTTTGATCTAAGGCTCTGTGCCTAACGCTATCAAAATTGATCAAACACTTCCAAATACTCCATGAAAAGTGTTGCTAGAAATACTGTTCAGTAATAACAGCATAGCAGATTCCAAAACCTTCTATCATTAAATAATGAGGGTTGGACTTGGATTTTTTCCATATCTTGAAAGAAGGGAATAAACTTGTTCAATGTCAAAAGTGTTTGTGTCAGTGACAATGTTGTGAAAGATGTCTCTCTTCTTTTTGATTAAGTTTCTAGTCTGAATAATAAGTTCCTTCCTCCTCACACTAAATGTCACAGTTCCATTAAAAAAAAAATGTGTTACTTCTGAATGATCACCTGTTTTAGATGTCCACAAGTCATTTCAAGAATTGAAATTATTGTGTAATGCAATACTTTACTTGCTTTCCAATTTAAATGGAAGAAAATGAATATGTAATTCGTCCTTGCAGCATATTCTTGCTTTTTCTCCAAGAAGATGTTCCTGGTGTAATATTGTTTCCTTTGGGAATTATAAGAAGCATAATAAACAGACCCAGCTCTATTCTTATTATTTTTAAATCAGACTGATCTTTATTAGAGTCCTCAATAGAATAACTAGAGATTCAAGAGTCATGCTCGCTACCACCATCTAGTAATAATGTGGCGATAGAAGGGCTTTATAGTTGTTTACTGTTTGATCCTACTTAATTTTAGGTGTTCCATTTTGCTTTCCTCACATCATACATGAGCAGAATTCTTACAGAAATGATGTTGTAAATATTTCCAACATATTTTTTTCCAAATAGATTCTCTGAATCTCCCTATGCAGATTTGGCTTAATTCTACTTCAAATAGTTTACATTATTGAATTTCTACTACACTGTGCAAAACTGTTTGATTTATCAATGAAGGTAGTTGATAAGTATGAACTTTTTAAACTGTTTTCAGATTTTCAGTGTTCTCAAATTATCTCTTCAATTTTGAACAGTTGGATCAGATCATTATTCACCAGCAAGTGGAACTTCTTCAAGGTATTTGAAATCTGGATTCTTACATTAAGTAGAAGGTGGCCAAATTTGTCTGTTTCTAGAACATATAACCTTTTGCATTAAGTTTTAAGCATGTGGTTGGTTTTGTCACATAGTTTGCTTGCAGAACTAACTATATGATTTTTTCTCACTAAAACCAAGCAATCTTGAAAAATGTTTAATATGCTGATGCATTCCTTGAATGAATCAGCTCATGTAAATCTCAAAGAGTTGTATCCTATGTGATATTTAGCAGAATAAAATATTAAGCTACAGAGTTCCACCTGATGCAAGAAAATCCTTGTGCTGCAGTCTATTATATAAGAAACATCAACTACTACACAGAATTGGAATAGGATTTGTGCTGATGGAATGAATCCAAAGCTAATAACATAATCTCATTGTATGTAGGCTATTTGGTAGCTGATACATTTAATCTCAAAAAGATTAGATTTGGCTCAGCTCTAAATGTAAATATATCATTGTACAAAATGTCTATCCCTTTGACTATAGTTATACTCGGCACTGCAACCTGCAGTAAATATGAGATAAAAAATCACATGGGGCAAAGACTTTATTATGCTGTGGAAGAAAATGGTTTCTTTGATCGGAATTTCTGTGCACCATTACGGTCTTTCACCATAAGAATCACAGACAATACTGGTCAAGAAGTGATCACTGTGAACAGACCTTTAAGATGTAGTAGCTGTTGGTTTCCATGCTATCTTCAACAGGTTTGTAATGTTTAAGAATAATTTAATCAAAGAGTAACTGGATTAATTTTAATTTATAACATACTTTTGTTCCATCCGGAAAAGACGCGCAGTAGACCGGGTTCCAACAAATAACTCTTTATTAGTTAACAGCAAACAGTAACGGAACATTGGCTCAAGCCATGGCAGCCCTTTATATAGAGGCTTGCCTGCCGGCTTGTAGCCAATGACAGTCTTTTAACTTTGCCGCCTTTGAGCAGCTCCTTGGATTGGTTCCTAATGAACCAATCCTTTACTGGCCTTTCTGGCCAATCAGAAGAGACTACTTAGAACCTTCCAAGTTATACAGAACACCTTTGATGATAAAATTGTTTTGAATTTGGAAATACATTCTATTGCAAACTCAATTCAAAACAATTCAGCTCAACAGAGTAAGATTTTTTAGAGGGCTAGGATTTAAAAAAAAAATCATAAATGAGCCTTCTGATCTCTAGAGATATTCTTTCCTGGTTTTATTTCTTCCATAATTTCTGTGCCCAGAGTCCACATGTGATTCTATCCCACTAGGGAGTGATATGATGATAATTACAATCAGCAACAATTGTAGCATGTATATCGCATCAACTTTATAGGATAAAACCATACTCCCTTACCCAGCATCCCTGTTTTGAAAGAACTTATAAGAAGAGAAATTGAAAATATAACTATATATGCATATGTACCAGTGAATATGCATTGGCTAAAGAGCTTGTAATATATTAAGAAAATTCCAGATATTTCATATTAATGGAACTAACAGGTATTCTCTGATTAAATATAAATGATAGATTATGCCTTAAAATAAGAGAACTGTTATTTCAAAGGAGCCAAGTTGGTCCTGGAGTTTCTTCTTCCAGAAACTGAGAAGAGATAGAATAAAGGTGGGTGGGACTAGGAAAAATACTGTAATTAACCTAAATTACATTAATTAGCAAAATTCTTAATTAGTACAACATGTGTGTTTATTGATTTTCATGTTCAGTCTTACATTATTGTATTTTAATTGTGGTGTTAATTTCTTCAGTTTTAACTCGTTTTATGTTTTCCTTTTAAAACCTTAAGAGATTTGCTAATTGTTAAGATAATAAGCTCAATAAGCAGCCCCAAAATGATTCAGCCCAAAATTTTAGAAGCACTTTAGGGCTGAATACAAAGTTAGGGGGGACTGTCCATGTTGTAGCTATACAATTTAAAGAATAGAACAAAACAAATGAAAAATGAATGTATGCATCAGGTGTGTTATCCATATGCTGTTAATCATATTTTTGATTGCTACTAGTTAGAAGTTCAGTCACCTCCTGGAACCACGATTGGCTATGTTGTGCAGAAATGGGACCCCCTGCTACCAATATTTACAATCAGGAATGGGAATGATGAAGATGTGTTGAAGATCACAGGTCCTTACATCACATGCGGTTGCTTTGGAGATGTTGATTTTGAGGTTCTTTTGGCAACGTTATTTGAGTTTTCAGTGATAAGAATCTGCATCAGAAATGTCAGGCAGAAGTTTGAGAGAGAGTGAAATGAATCAGCATTTTGTTATCTAGAATGCTCATGTGACAGGAAATTGAGGGAGTTGCATCCTCTGGATGATGTTAGTTTCAGGAAAACCCTGATTTCCATAAATGCAACTTCAATTATGTGGGTCACTCTTGTATTCCTTGTCTTCTGCTTGGAGCATTAATAGCTCCTAGAAGGTAGGCACATGTGTTAAAGTCTGGAAAGGCAATATCCATTCTCCACAGTATGTGATTCATTCCAATATATTATCAATAATGTTGGTTTGAATAGTTCCATTATTTGCAGAGCAGCTGAGAGACATGATATACTACTTTTGAAAAAGTAAATAAAAGGAAGTTTCTCTCTCTCTCTCTCTCTCTCTCTCTCTCTCTCTCTCTCTCTCTCTCTCTCTCTCTCTCTCTCTCTCTCTCTCTCTCACACACACACACACACACACACACACACACACACACAATTAGAATGTGGGGATCTTACAATAACACTGACAGCATACAGAATAGAAGAGTTAAGTGAAAGTACCTCTTCAGTGAATGTAAAATCAATGGTTTCAACTAGCTTTTACAGGATGGCCATTAGTTCAAAAGTTTTAGATAATTCCAAATTCAGACAAAATTTGGCCAATGTTTGTATTAATACAATTTCTATATGGCCTATCCATGTTGCTAATGGGACAGTTACAAAGAGTCTTTGAATGTTATTTGCAGAAGTGCCATAGTTGAAAAGGCTTTTCTCAGAAAATGGTATTCCTTGGCATACCAGGTATCTGTCATTTGAAATATTCTTGTCCTTACTTATCCATCACTTAAAAGAGGGGTAGTAGTTGAGTTCAGACTCAATGGTTTTAAGCAACAAGAACTACAGGGACTAAGATGATGAGGAAAAGTAGGTCCATGCTATACGTTTATTCATTGATCATCCAAATCAACAAAAATGACTGGATAACTAGAAAAGACAATTACAAATACAAAAGGCACATAATGTTTTAAATCCCAGCTAAAACCAGAAAATGTCAACTAGACTGAAATGTACTGCAATACATTTGAGACTTCATTCACCTGGACCTAAAGGCTTGGGGAAAGAATTGTGTCTTAAGGTCTGCAGGGTCAGAGGCAATGCCATGTACCGTATGTATAGGTTAGACTGTGATTTCTTTGGTTTTCCTGGGATTCGAGATATTTGTTTTGTTTTTCATTTTCAAGTTACTTCTCTTTGAGGCATACACATTATTTCTGGTTCATTTCCAAAGTACAAGGAAATAAACTTTGGTAGTGCAACCCAAAAGGTTACAGAAAACAAAGACAGTATGGTTGGAAGTTATATCTGTTAGAGTTTGCAGCATAAATTCACACCTAGAAAACACACAAGTTTACAATACCATTTGTAGATTCTTTCAATGTAACATAAAGGCCCTGTCACACTGCCCAACGGATGCAAAACGTTAGTAAAAAGGACACAACGGACAAGCAAAATGTTCCATCCGTTGTTATCCGCACTCAAAAGGGGCAAAAATTTGCATAACCAGAGCGGATAATACGGAAAGGAACGGACGGGGGGAGGACGCAGGGCAGATGGAAAGCGGATGCGGAACGGAAGCCCAGCAGATGGAAATGGATGGGAGCGGATGGCACATCCGCTAGGCTTCCGGGGGACCTCAGCAAAGCGGAAGCGGAATGGATACAGCGGATGCACAGCGGATGAAGCGGATGCAGAGCGGAAGCCTAGTGGATGCAGAGCGGAAGCCTAGCGGATGCCTTGCATTAATTGCACATGCGGGGGGGATTTATTGCATCAGCCCCGCGGACATAAAGGGAAGCAGCTCGCACGTGGCCAGCATTCAGAGGAAAGACCTGCTGCCGGATACATCGAGTCCTTGTCTGCCCTGCCTGAATGCCTGCCTGCAAGCCTTGCTGCAAGCCTTCCTGCCAGCCTGCCTCCCAGCCAGCTTTGCTCTCTGCCTGCCTGCCAGCCTTGCTGCCAGCCTGCCTTCCAGCCTCCCTGCCAGCCAGTCTGCCTGCCAGCCTTGGTGTCAGCCTGCCTGCCAGCCTTCCTGCCAGCCTTGGTGCCTGCCAGCCTCCCTGCCAGCCAGCAACCCCACAACCATGGGGAAGAAGCAAAAGCCTCAGCAACCTGCTGCCATCCCTGGCAAGAGGGACAGGGCCATCCTCCCACCCCCTGTCCCTGACTCTGCTTCTGCTGGGGCTTCTGCTGCTCGGTCTCGCTCTTCTGGTGCTGGAGCTTCTGCTGAAGCTGCTCCTGGAGGTGGTGCTTCTGCTGCTGTGTACTCTGCTGAAGCTGCTCCTGGCGGTGGTGCTTCTGCTGATGCTTATTCTGCTGAAGCTGCCCCTGGTCCTGCTGGTCCTGCTGGTGCTCCTGGACTTGCTCGTACTACTCATACTGCTTGTGCTCCTGGTCCTGCTCGTGCTCCTGGTCTTGCTGGCGCTGCTGGTGCTTACTCTGCTGCTGCTGATCCTGGTCCTGCTGGTGCTGGTGCTGGTGCTGGTGCTGGTGCTGGTGCTGCAGCTGCTGCTGATCCTGCTGCTGCTGCTGCTGCTGATGATGATGATCCTGCTGCTGCTGCTGCTACTGATGATGATTATGATCCTGCTGGTGATGATGATGATGATGATGATGATGATGATGATGATCCTGCTGCTGCTGCTGCTGGTGGTGGTGTGGAGGAGCAGCCCCTACTACCTGGGAGCCCCTCTGATGAGGGCCCATCTGGTCCTGCCAAAGGGAGGAAGAGGCGTATGCGACAACGGGAGAGGAGGCAATACTATATTGAGGAGGAACACGAGGATGAGGTGCTGGAGTGGCTGAGAGAGAATGACTATCTGTGGCGGAAGGGACACCAGCTGTACAGGGACACCAAAAGGAAGCAAGCTGCTTGGAGAGAGAAGGCGGAGAGTATGGGCTACACTTCGGAGGTGCTCCTTGGCTGGTGGAAGCACATGCCCACCTGGTACGGGAAGCTGCACCTGAAGAAATCTGGCCAGGCCACGGTCAAGCTGATGGACAGAGAGACCTATGTCATGGCCAGGTGCAGCTTCCTGGAGGGTGAGATCCGCCACCGAGGAGCACCAGGAGCCCCTCTCACAACCCTCTCTCTAGACATCCTTAATATCTGAGATAGGTCCCCTCTGCGAACGTTTTTTCCATTTTAAATGCTTTGTTTCCATGCTGCATCCGCTAGGCATCCGTTCTGCATCCGTTCTGCATCCGTTCCGCTTCCTCCCTGCGTCCAAGCGGATGCGAGTTGCGCGGATGCGGAACGGATGCCTAGCGGATATAGCGGATGCATAACGGATGCAGAACAGATGCCTAGCGGATGCAGAATGGACAAATTGGATACATTTTCCGTGCAAAAGTTTTGAGCAGCTCAAAACTTTCTGAGCGGATGAAACATCCATAAACGGATGCTGGACGGATAGAGAGGAAGCAAAACGGAGGTAGTGAATACAGAACGGATACATCGTGTTAACCAATGGATGGCAAGCTTTTTTGTCCGTTTTACATCCTCTTTGCATCCGTTGGTGCAGTGTGACAGGGGCTTAAGCAAAAACACAAGCAGCAGCAGCAGCTCAGAGCAGATATCTAGTTTTTGCAAGCAAGCAAGTCAGTTTCACTTTCAATTCTCAACAAAGCACACAGAGCAAAACTACACCCCGGCTGTTAGCTCCCATTGGCTGGTCTGTCACCATGCTTATTCACTTGCTGACTTTGTTAATCATGTCTCTGCCAGTTAATGAATATACTCTGACAATATCAAGTCCTGGGAATATAGATTGCCTATCCCAACGTTTATTTATGTATTTTAAACATATTTTAAACCCTCCCATCTGATGGATCATAATCCAGGATGTCTCCCAAACAACAATCCCATTAACATCAAATCACAAAACCATAGGAAAAAAAACCTCTTAGTTCCACAACGGCAACCCACCCACCCACCTGCTCTGCATTTCATTTTATTGGTCTTTAGCTTTGCTTATTTTTAGCATGCTAAAAATATCCTTGGCCAAGCAGAGAGAAAATCTTCAGTAAATATCAGTTCGTTACTTTGCTAACCAACAATGTGTCAGGAGGATTCATCAGAGTTAAAGAAATTATTTAAATATTTCAGGAATACATAGCTGAAGTTTTCCAAATGATTTCTATGCTGTTTTTTTCCCTGCAGGTAAAATCTTTAAATGATATGTCAACTATTGGCAAGATTTCTAAGTATTGGTCTGGATTTGTCAATAACATATTTACTAATACAGCCAACTTTGGCATTCAGATTCCTGTGGACCTTGATGTAAAAATCAAAGCTATGATGATCGGTGCTTGCTTTCTCCTAGTAAGTATGTTTCCCTTTCTTCTCATTTGATTACTTTATAACGTTTTAATGCATCCCAAAAATAAGCTATGTATCACTTGGCAACTTTTAAATATATATCCAGATAATCATCTGTGCTACTACTATCCAAGGCTTGTGAACTCTGTGCTCAATACAATAGACTTATATTGGGATGTATATACCTTTGTTCCTATTTTGGAATTATTGTTCTGTGTCCCATCAAAATCCATGAGCAGGCAATAGCATGGCCTTTGCTAAACAAACATATAAAGCCCCTGTCACACTGTACCAACGGATGCAAAGAGGATGTAAAACGGACAAAAAAGCTTGCCATCCGTTGGTTAACGCGATGGACTCACTACCTCCGTTTTGCTTCCTCTCTATCCGTCCAGCGTCCGTTTATGGATGTTTCATCCGCTCAGAAAGTTTTGAGCTGCTCAAAACTTTTGTGCAGAAAATGTATCCAATTCGTCCATTCTGCATCTGCTACGCATCCGCTACGCATCCATTCTGCATCCGTTACGCATCCGCTATATCCGCTAGGCATCCGCTGCACATCCGAGCAACTCGCATCCACTCGGATGCAGGGAGGGAGCGGAACAGACACAGAACGGATGCAAAACGGATGCCTAGCGGATGCAGCACGGAAACAAAGCATGTAAAATGGAAAAAACCTCTGCAGAGGGGACCTATCTCGGATATTAAGGATGTCTAGAGGATGCCTAGAGGATGCAAAGGGACACCTATACTGCCTATAAAAAGGGGGAGCAACATATCTGGATCTCACTTTCAGACCAGCAGCCCTGCTGCAGACCTCTGCAGCCTTCATCTGACTCTTGCTCTTCCACAGTATCCAGTCATGTCCACCGTGGATCGTAACACAGTCCTTTTGGCAGCCACCATCCTTCTGCAACAGTGGGAAGCCATCAACAGGCTCTGTGAACTCTACTACGGGAAGAAAAAGGGGCAGCAAAGAAGCGTCTGGGTCCTAAGATGGATCGGGAGAAGAGCAGAGTATGGACTGTACAACAAGCTGATGGTGGAGCTCAGGAACAAAGACCCTTGTGCATTCCAGAACTTCATGAGGATGCCTCCAGCCATGTTTGACGAAGTTGTGCAGTGGCTGACACCCAGGTTGACCAAGGCAAACACCAACTTCCGGCCCAGCCTGGAACCTGGGTTCAAGGTGGCACTCACTCTGCGCCACCGGGCCTCAGGGACCACCTACAGGAGCATGCAGTATGGCTGGAGGGTGCCACCCAACACCATCAGCATTGTGATCAGAGAAGTGGTGCAGGCCATCATCAAAGAATACAAGGAGCAGCTCCTCCAGTGCTCCTCCACTGGAGAAGGATGGAAGAAAGTTGCAGAGCAGTGGTATCAGAAGTGGAACTTCCCCCACACCGTTGGAACCATAGATGGCAAGCACGTGGCCTGCAAAGCTCCAGCCAAGTCGGGGTCCACTTATTTCAATTACAAGGGCTTCTTCAGCATCATCCTCTTCGCCATGGTCGATGCTGATTACAAGTTCATGTACATCGATGCTTCAGGCAACGGCTCATATTCAGATGCCCAGGTATACAACGCCAGTCACCTCAAGGAGGAGCTGGAATGTAACCTCATCGTGGGCTTCCCAGATCCAGAACCCCTGCCCAACGACACACAAAATGTGCCCTACTTCATCGTGGGGGATGACGCCTTCTCCCTCACAACCTACCTCATGAAGCCCTACACCTCCAAATACCTCACCCATGAAGAGAGGATCTTCAACTACAGGCTGTCCAGGGCAAGGCAGGTGGTGGAGAACGCCTTTGGTATCCTGGCCAACAGGTTCCAGGTACTTCTCACCACCATGCAGCATCACCCAGAGACTGTGAGGAACATCGAGGAAGCTTGCTGCATCCTGCAGAATCTCATGCGCACCCGCTACCCAGTGTTGCAGAACAGGCTCGTGGACTGCCAACAAGGCAATGGGGACATGGAGTCTGTTGAATGGAGGCAAGGGCGAAACCTGACAGATACTGTGGATGTGCAAGGCCCCAACAGAGCTTCACGTGAAGGGAAGAAGCAGCGCAACCTCCTGAAACACTGGTGCAACTCCCCAGCTGGAGCAGTGGAGTGGCAAGACAGGATGATAGATGCTTAATGGATGCTTCCTTCAGCCTGTCTCATCACACTGATGAGATTGGGCCATGTATGTTGGGAGGGCCTACAATGAACAGGGCATTTAATAAAGAGTTGTGTTTATGTTCAAATGTGTGGATCAATGCTTACATTGTTTTTGATAATAAAGGGCCAAAGGTATGGCAGCTGGGAGGGTGGACCATACAGTCCCACTATGCTTGCACTGGAGGTTTATCTATCCCACAGCTATTACCCATCCCAAAGGTATCCCTGCCCATCCCACTGCTATCTTAACCCATCCCACAAGCATGCAAAGGCTTAAACCATTTCTAAAGGTTTCCACCAAGACTTTATTTAAAAAAAAGAAACGAAGCAAATGTATGAATCAAAAATAGACTTTACTAACAAGAAGCTATAAAATAAAAATGAGTCTCTGGAACTCCTCTTGGTCGCTCAGTCTCAGGGGTGAAGGGTGCAAGTGCTGTGGAGGTGGCTGGTGCTGGAGTGCTTGTCATCAGCTCCTCCAAAAGCAGAACCAGCAGAAGAGCGAGCCCATGCTGCAGAAGCCCCAGCAGAACCAGAGTGAGGGGCAGGGGGCGGGATGGTAGCCTTGTCCCTCTTGCAAGGGCTGGCAGCAGATGGCTGAGGCTTGCTGTGCTTCAGCATGGTTGTGGGATTGCTGGCTTGCAGGGAGGCTAGCAGGAACTAAGGCTGGCAGGAAGGCTGGCAGGGATGCAGGCACCAAGGCTGGCAGGAAGGCTGGCAGGGAGGCATGCACCAAGGCTGGCAGGAAGGCTGGCACCAAGGCTGGCAGGGAGGCATGCACCAAGGCTGGCAGGCAGGCATGAACCAAGGCTGGCAGGCAGGCAGGCACCAAGGCTTGCAGGCAGACTGGCTGGCAGCAAGGCTTGCAGGCAGACATGCAGGCAGGACAGGCAAGGCAGTCGATGTGTCTGGAAGCAGGTCTTTCCTCTGAATGGCGACCTGCTTCCGAGCTGCTTCCGTTATATCCGCGGGGCTGACGCAATGCATCCTCCCCGCATGTGCAATTAACGCTCGGCATCCGCTAGGCTTCCGCTGTGCATCCGCTGTGCATCCGCTCTGCATCTGCTTCATCCACTCTGCATCCGCTCTGCATCTACTGTATCTGTTCCGCATCAGCTTTGCTGAGGTGCCCCGGAAGCCTAGCGGATGTGCCATCCGCTCCCATCTGCTTCCATCCGTTGGGCTTCCGTTCTGCATCCGCTTTCCATCCGCCCTGCGTCCTCCCCGCATCCGTGTTATCTGCTCCGGTTATGCAAATTTTTGCCCCTTCTGAGAGCGGATAACAACGGATGGAACATTCTTCTCGTCCGTTGTGTCTGTTTTGCATCCGTTAGGCAGTGTGACAGGGCCTTTAATTATGTAGCCCTAATATGTCAAATATGTGATATTGAGAGAAATATATTACATGGTATTTTTAAAATTCTGCTGGAAATTCTTATCAGCAAAGAAGAAAGTCTAGACAAGTTATGTTCTTACCTCTGCTTTCTCTTCCGCAACCCAAGAGCTGTCATATAACTTTTTAAAGAAAACTGCATATCAACTAAACGTTCTTCCACTTTATTCATAGAAGACTAGTAGTAGCACTCTCCTGATACTGTAAGGCTTTCCAATTTCTTCTAGCACAAAACTGTGTTTGCCCAGAGGCAGCACATAGAAGAGCAGCTGTCTAATAAAAATAATAATAAGCATAATAAAAGTCTTTGGTGTAATGAAACCTTACAAATCAGCTTTTTGATATTAATTGTTGCCATTTTGTATCTTGCTCATCATTCACAGTTTATTTATTTGTAGGACTTAATGTTCTTTGAGAATTCTTTGGATGGATTGTGACAAGCAAGATGATTGGAATAATAAAATATGCAAACAACATTTCAGTAAGTAAGAATGAAACATAAATTGGTTGCTTTGGCTTTGAAGATTTATACATAAGACACTTCCTAATTCTTTTTTATTTTCTTCCAGCGGTCTCAAGAGCACTGGATATTACCTTTGAACTGTGCAATCTGATTTTTTGGGGTAAGGGGAGGGGGCAATAATCATGATGAGTAAACTATAACTTATGAAAATAATTGTTTTCTTCTTTTAATTATGGGGTGGTTGTTAACTATTTTACTGTGTGTAAAACATTGCTTTGGAGTGGCTGCAATTCTCTTTGGGTTCCTTTGATGTTATTGCATTAGAAAGCATGAAAGATTAGAACTCCAACAAGCAGTCCCACTGATGAAAAGCTTTGATTCACAAGCCCGTTTGAAGTTTTGCAAGTGTTGGCCCCAGCTATTAGCAAAAGAGAGAGAGGGAGAGGGAGAGAGAGAGACAGAGTGTTTTATTTCCTTATAACCCAAGAAGCTTTCACATTTAGAGTTCAATTAACAGTAACTAAGAGAGACATCATCTACTGGGAAAGTTTAAGACAGTGATCTCTTGGGACAATGGTGGATGATGGTATAAATTACTCAAATTTAAGGGATGCATAAACAATACCCTTTTTACGAACCAGGCTTAGAATTCAAGCTTGGAATTCTCCCCAACCCCCACGCACACAATATGTGGAGTATAACACATGAAATGCAATACATAAAACACAGGATGGCAAGGATGTTTGCTTGACAACTATGACTCTGAAATTTATTTCTTATTTATCAAATTTCTATTCTGCCCATCATGCCTCTGAATGTTTACAGATAAATAGATGCTTCCTTTGACATTGTAATTCTATCTGCACATAAGAATAGCCATGCAGGAAAAGCTCAGGCTTATCTTCTTCCAATATTTTGTTGATCACTGCAAAGATCTGTGGAAATACCCTTTGAAGACAGGAGGAGGAAAGGCCTGGGCCAGAGGCGGTTAAGATACATTTCAGTCCACAGAAGGAATGGGGTGTGGAAAGCATCTCAGAGGGAACACTCTCTAGTCCCCTGCAAAGTAAAGGCAAGGGGGAAGAGAGATGCTTCAACATTAACATGATTCTGTGTCTGTAACCTTACAATAAAGGTAGCATTACTACTTGTAGTATTGGTTTCTTGTCTCAATTACCATGAAGGGTTGACACTCACAAAGGTCAACCAGATGCCTCCCACATACTTGCAG
>BLBF01008584.1:0-10286 GCA_015471245.1 Laticauda colubrina | reverse complement strand
TCTATTCTATTCTATTCTATTCTATTCTATTCTATTCTATTCTATTATTACATATATAAATATTGAACACAATGTGACCTTCCTGGCATTTCCTCCACCATGCATATTGAACTAAAAGATAAATAACATCCATATTATTTATACATTGCTAGTTTTGTAGTTATTTTTGACCAATATACTACATATATAATGTCACATTCTGGGTCTACTTAGCCTAATTATTTTATGTTCCGACTCCCACCTCTCAGTCTCAACCATTGATAAAATCCATTCCATGCATCGTGGCATTCTGTCTCCCTTTTATTTTTTAGTTCTAATGTTAATCTATCCAGTTCTGTGCAAACCAATATTTTCCTTAGTGTATTTTCACTTTTCCATTGCTGGGCATATACCATTCTCGCTGCTGTTAGAATGTGTAGTATTAAATATATTGAACCTTTACTAAAGCCCTCTGTTGTAATTCCTCGTAGAAATAGTTCTGGCTTGAATTCTAACCATTGTCCCACCATTTTTTCTAACCACATCTGGACCTGTCACCAAAATTCCATTGCTTTTTTGCATGTCCACCACATGTGGTAATATGTGCCTGGTAATTGCTTGCATTTCCAACATTTTGGGAATGTATTATTATTATTTTATTTATAGGCCCATGTAACTGCTTATTTTACTCCACTTTCAGTTAGCTATGTCTGTCAAAATGATTTTTTAAGGATAGCAATCTCTGCACACAGAAAAAGAGGCCCAAGTAATGTACATGCTCCATCAATCATCAATCTGTTGAATCAGTTGATATCCTGCTATTGTTGGGCATTTAATTCACAACCTGTAGCATATGAACTCTGATTTCTTTTAGGAGAGCTTTACAAATAGCTCTCAACTTACGACCAATAACTGAGCCCTGTTGTGAAGTGAGATATTTATTGAGTTTTGCCCCATTTTACAACCTTTCTTGCCCCTTTTTTTAAGTGAATCACTGTGGTAGATAAGTTAGTAACCTGGTTGTTAAATGAATCTGGCTTCCCCATTGATTTTACTTGTCAGAAGTTAACAAAATTGTGATCACCTGACCCCGGGACATTGCAACCATCATATATATGAGTCGGATGCCAAGTGCCTGGATTTTGATCGCACGATCATGGGGATGCTGCAAAGGTTGTAACTCTGAAAAACTGTCATAAGCTATATCTTTCAGTGCTGCTGTAACTTTGGTCACTAAATGAACTGTTGTAAGTTGAGGATTATCTGTTTTTGATGACTAAATTTTGCCTCTTTCAAATGTTAATAATCTGATGAATAACAAAGTCCTACCATCACACTAATCAAAACTCTCTTTTTTTCTCTGTCTTGGTCTCTCTCTCTCTCACACACACACACACAAACACACAAATGCACACACACTTGTGCATACTCAAATTTACCCATGACAATGGAATATGTGTCAGTTTGGAAGTAATAATTATACTCATGAGCACCAAAGTGTTTATTAAATTATCAAATTAATATACCTCTTGACATGTTGGGCTTTGTGAGTAATTATAATTTAGCACTGTAGTGATAATTTGCAAGATTTATGGAACCAATGAAGGTATAACAGAAGCCAAAAAGCTGTCTGGAATAATTAAAGTGAGGAGGCATGTTCAACAGGTAATGCCAGCCAAAAGAATTCTGACCTCAAGGCAAAAACAAAGAAAAAGAGAAAAGGAGAAAGGAAAGGTAAACAGATGCCAACTTGGGTATTCCCTGTTGAAAGGACTGTTGTCCTGTCTATACTGCTTCTTCCCACCCACACCTATAAGGGTCTTCAAACTTGGTAAATTTAAGACTTGTGGACTTTAACTCCCAGAATTCTTGAGCTAACATGACTGGAGGAGGAATTCTGGGAGTTGAAGTCCACAAGTCTTAAAGCTGTCAAGTTTGAAAACCCCTGTACTACTGCATGAGGTCAATGGCCTCAAGGTGAAGTCATGAAGGAAGAAGGCCAGAAGATAAAAATATGGTGTTTGATGGCCCCGAAGGGAGAGGACAAAGAGAAGGTTAGAAGGAAAGATGAAGAAATGAGCAGAACACTGACTCTGACATTCCTAAATTCCACTGAAGATGGCACCTAATATGGTAATGGAATGTTTGGAAACCTACCCACAATGTGCATGCATAGAGGGCATGGGTGGTCACATTGCCTTGTGGGTGCTGGCACACAAGCGTGTAATTGAGCACACAAGTTTTGGCACAGGAGCCCAAAAAAGTTAGCCAACACTGGCATAATGGGTGAACTCAGGCACTTTCCTTCAGCTCAATGGACCATCCAGACTGAAAAAAATAATACTTTATTGTCATTGTATGTATATACACAGCATATACATACAACAAAATTCACATAACACCCAGAGACCAGACCCAACACACACACACACGACAATCCCCACACACCCACCCACCCACCAAAATTCCCCATCCCCTAAAACACACACAAGCATCCACACAACAGACCAAGTAATACTATCCAACAGCTCACTGATGGTGGTCCTTAAGTTCATTGTTAAGTGCAATTATAGCTCTGGGATAAAAACTGTTCAAAAAAACATGTGGTCCGAGTTTTAATTGTTCTGTATCTTCTGCCAAAAGGCAACAGTTCACAAAGATTGTGAGCAGGATGGGAAGAGTCTCTGAGAATGTTGTGCAGCTTCCTCAAACAATGAGATATGAAGATGTCATCCAGAGCTGGTAGCTGGAGCCCAATAATATTCTGGGCAGTTTTAATGATTCTCTGTAGAACTTTATTATTCTACATTTTAGGATGACAGAGACCAGGTCTGATTCTAACTCTTTGTGGTATCTTCTGAGTCCTTAGTAAGAGATTCCAAAGCTCTTCTTCCCAACGTTTTTTCCCCTCAAGACTAAAGTCAGTGTTGGGTGACTGCCAGTTCGACCAGTTCTAGCGAACCAGTAGTTCCAACAATCAGCTGGCCCCACCCAGCTTCTTTTTCGGGATCATTGTCAGATTCACACAGCACAGTGGATTTCATGTGCCTCAGCTATTCTACTTACCGGGGCTGCCCTGTAGAGGTTCAAATTGGTGTTTCTTTAATACTGTGCATGCAAGAGCTCACAGACCCAGTTGTAAACTGGTTGCAGCCCACCATGACTATAGTCTAGTGAAAAGTAGGACTAGGAGAGACACGATAGCAGTGTTTCAATATTTGAGGTTTAACAAATGCAGCAGGCTGACCCTAAGTTGAATCTAGCTGATCGTGTTAGTCAGCTATGTTCACACAGCCTATTTAAGCTTAGATTTTATAGTATCCTTCCCCTGCCATGCCCACCAAGCCACACCCACAGCACTGGTAGTAAATTTTTTTGAATCCCAACACTGATCTAAATGCTACTGAGGTTGATTACAATGGCAGAAATAACCCCTAAGAAAAGGGTCTGTGGAGATTCTCAGCCCTCCAGGTCATGGTTGTTCCAAAGGTGCTTTTTCAAGAGGCAACTGGGCTTGTTTTATTTTTCCTTTTGAAGATGTTTCACTTCTCATCCAAGAAGCTTCTTCAGCACTGACAGGATAGTGGGAAATCCTTCCATTCCCCACTATCCTGTTAGAGCTGAAGAAGCTTCTTGGATGAGAAGTGAAACGTCTTCAAAAGAAAAAAATAAAACAAGAAAGTCCAGTTGCCTCTTGAAAAAACATCTTTGAGACGACCCTAAGAAAAAGGATCCTTGATGGACTCTGAGGTTGGTTGTTTCCTTGCAAGAAAGCTGAGAGACCACCAAGGACCCTCATTTCAACTCTGAACGACAAATATTTTTCTTTATTGATAATCACTAAGAAGAGCTTCCAATCAATGAAATGTCCAGGTTTGATGCCTTCCTTTCACAAGCTTTTGAAGCTCAGCCAAAAGTCCAGATGCCTTTCCAGAGTCTCCTATATGCAGAGAATACTGTGGGCAGGTGTTGGTCAATGACTTCTTCAAGGAGCAACTCTTGTGATACTAGCTAACACAAACCAAAGTAAACAACGTGGGATAGACAACACATACTTTCCACTGCGAATCAAAACACCTTATGCTCTCCCAGCTGGCCAATTCAACCATTGAAATCTAAACAAAAAAATAATACCTTCGTGCAGGCATGATTGCCTCAGTAGGTTGAAACTTACCTTGAGTTGGAGGTATAAACAAGAGGCATCCCAAAACTTGGAAATCTAACTGGTAAATCGGATTCAGGTGCTAAGGCCTAAAGGTGCTTCTTTTGAGTCTTGTTTCGAGTATATGTTTTGGCTTGAATCTTTAAAACTCCATGTGGGCCCAAATTCCAGCAGAATAAAAATGGGGCTGGGCTGATAGAATTGTTGCAAGACACCAGGCCAATTTGTAAAAAAAATAAATCAGCACAGCTTGGAACCCACACCGTCATGCTTATCTGTATGTAAACAGTGGTCTCAAGCCAACTATGCATGTTGCTTACGCTGTCATCCATCTTACTCTGAAAGGTACAAGATGTCTCTCTTGAGCACTTACTGGGAAAACCAAGCCATTTTGCCTATGGCAGGAATACTTTGAAACTTTGGAGATGGTGAATAAACTAAACAGGCTGGAACAGGGTTCTCGAGAAACAAACAAACCTACATTTAAAATTGTAGCAGCTGATAGAGAAGCTAGATCAATGAAGCATTGTTTTATAATGAGGTTGAAATTCCCACAGTTGAATTCAGCTTGAGGAAATCTTTACTTGTGGGTTCCTGACTAATGAAGGAACCACCAAGCAGACTCCCACCAATATGTGCATGTAAGTAAACAAAGAGCAAACCCCACTGCCTTTTAACACTGATGATGTTACCTAGTTGGGTAATGAAACATCTGCAAGAAAACCACCAAACACAGAGAACGCCAAGAACTCTACAGTCCTCCTCCTCTTCTACTCTGCAAACTCTTCTAGCACTGATAACGTTACCTAGTTGGGTCATGAAATGTCTGCAAGAAAACAACCCAATCTTAGAGAGCTCCAAGGACCCCACAGTTCAACCCTGAGCTACAAACATTCTCTTCAATCAGTACTACTAAATCTATGAGATACCCTTCACCATACATGTGAAAACATCTGCTGTGAACTCCATATAGGCCTCAGGGAGAGCATCCGACCAGTAAATGCTCAGTTCCATCCAATCACCCCAAATTATAAAGTCATAAAAATAAGAAAAAAACTGAATTAAGTGACTTGTATCTTAGTCCCAAAGGATTCTAAGCTAACGTATCCAGGAAATCTCTTTCCCTTGAGCTGGCTAGGAAGGAAATGGAAAGTCACAAAGATTTCCAAGGTCATCTCACTCCATTCCTACTATGTCCGGTACATATATCCTGTTATTCTTTCTATGGAAATTGTTGTAATAATGAACTCTCAAGAGATTCCCAGCCAGGAGTAAGAGTCCTCCCTTAGAACTACGTACATGTTCATACTTCAGGTTTAATTACCAAAATCAAAATGTGCTCCAGGACACAAAAGATGAAGATACCAGATACGAATCCTCAGTGAACAGAAGTCCATGGATTTCAGGCTGCTGTTGACACAGTAATCTGTCAGTGATCCTTGGGGAACTCATTGATAGAGCTTGAGATCAATAGTTTTGTCCTCACTTAACTTCTATAATTTCTTAGTTCAACTGGCTCAAAAGATCATTGTAAAGAAGAAGTAGAGGAGGCCTTAAATTCTTGAATTCTTGGGGGTCTAAAGCTAACAAGCTCAATCTAAATGGATATAAACAAGATGTTGAGACTGTTAAAAGAGTGCAAAGACAGCCAACAAAGATGATTAGGGGACTGGGGGCTAAACCGTACGAAGAATGGTTGCAGAAATTAGGCATGCCTAGTTTAAAGAAAAGAAGGACAAGGAGTGACACAATAGCAGTCTTCTAATAGGAGCTGCCCCAAAGAAGATGGAGTCAATCTATTCTCCAAAGCACCTGATGGCAGAACAAGTAACAATGGGTGGAAACAACCTAGAGAAGCAACCTAGAACTAAGGAAAAATTTCCTGACAGTGAGGACAATTAATCAGTAGAACTACTTGCCTCCAGAAATTGTGGGTACTCCGTCACTGGAGGTTTTTAAGAAGAGATTGGACAACTGTTTATCTGAAATGGTATAGGATTTCCTCCTAGAGCAGGAGGTTGAGAAGGCTTCCAATGTCCCTTCCAACCCCATTATTCTATTATTCTTTCAAGTGACTAAACAGACACTGCTTCAAATAAGATCAAATATATTCTCCATTTTTCCTGAGGACAGAACCTGGCATAATGGATTCAGTTTGAGGAGACCCAAGTCAACCAGAGCTTCCCTTTGGCTGGACAGTCTTAGTCATGAATACCTTAACTGGGATTACTATGTTGGGCAAGGTATTGGATTCCTTTGAACTTAATGATTTACCCTATCCCTGTAGGAGATGACCAGATTGAGCTGAGAGAGGGGTTAAATACATCATCAGTCTCACGTCCCTTTGCACAACAGATCCAAGTCCATATCAACTTGAATTCCACTGACTTTTACCTAACACCAATTTGCTTTGGCTGTTAGTAGTTCAGATTCTTTTAGAGAGCTTAAGCTTGCAATAAATCTTTATATTCATTTGAACTACCTGGATTTTGTGATTTCCTTTGTGCTGAACAATCTCTTGTATCACTTTTCTTTGAATAGCAGAGGTGACCACCTACTTCTGAGCATCAATACCATTTCATTTTGCTCCAGAAAATAGAAATTATGCATCTCTCAATAAACCGCTCCATAAAGAACCCTGCCCTTTAGATTCTCCTAAATTTCCTTCCTTCTTTGATCTTTGAGCAACTGATTATTCCTAAAAATTCTTTCTATGGTGGATTTCCTGAAGTGAGAAAATGTGACAGTAAGGAGGAACTAGCACATCTTGTCTGAAATGCATAGAAGGAAAGGGAGAAAGAGAAGTAAAGGAGATAGAAGGGGTAGGGAGAGGGGGGAATGAGTGAGGGAAGGAAGGAAGGAAGGAGAGAGAGAGAAAGAGGTAGGGGAGATAGATAGGGGAAGGATGAAGGGAGTGAGGAAGGAAGGAAGGGTTTTATTTAATTTTGGAAATGTGTTCAGTCTGATTGACAGTCAGCCTTTTATTTTCATTTCTAAGGAATTAATTACAACTCATTTTCCCCTTTGATTGCAGCCACCAGGGGATGGTTGCTATAGTGATAGAAGGATAGTAGAACTGGAAAAGAGGAGGAAGGAAAGAAAAGGAAATGAGCTTTTCATGATGAAACATAAGTAATGGTCTGATGGACCATTGTTGTCTGGAGAGGTTCCTCATACCAACAGAAGGATCAGAGTGGAGCCAAAGTTCTCTAGAACCAGGGAAGCCACCAGCTAAAAACTTTCCTATCTTCCATCTGAATGTTAAAACTAGGGATGCTTCAGAATAAAATCTTGGCAAACTACATGCAGGCACACCCTTTTGGGGTGGGCTCTATTATCCAAAGAGCAGAAAAAGATTAACAAGTAATAAAGCCAAAGAAATTGGAGGGAGGAGATAAGTGAAGCAGAAACGTAGCTAACTCCAGAACAGGGGTCTCCAAACTTTAAGACCTGCAGGTGTTGGTGGGGGAATTCTGGGAGCTGGTCCACAAATCTTAAAGTAGATAAGTTTGGAGAACCCTGGTTTAGATAAATCTAATCACTCAATTTCTTTGAACAGAAACCTAGATGGAGTTTGTTTTCCTTTGGCTGTAGACCAAACCATTGTAGACCTCTTTCTCCTAGCAAGATGTTAGACCACTTTCTCCAAAGCCTACTTCCAGCCATTATTCCAGAAAGCCACCCCACAATGCATTTCTTTAGAACACCCGTTTAAAGCAGTTTTTAAGCCAGCCCATAATCGCTGAGATTCAGACAACATATACTGTACATTTAATAAATTGTTCTGGTTGGTTGTACAGTCAGCCAGATGTTTAGACTGGATTTGACAGTTTTGTTTGCTAATTGAGTTCTTCTCAAGGATCCACGATAGGCAAATATTGTCATTTGATGGTGTTAAAATGTGCTGTCGCAGGATGTAAGCTGTTCCGAGTAAATCTGCCTTTCATAATTGACTGATGGGGATTTTGTCAATGCCGATGGTGTTCAAATGGTGTTCCAGTTGTTTTGGAGTTGCATCCAAGGCACCTATTGCTCTTGGTACTACCTTTGCTTGCCTTTTGCTTAGTTGTTCTTCTTCTATTTGCAGGTCTTTGTATTTTGTGATTTTCTCTTGTTTTTTCTTTTCCATTTTGCTATCTCCAAGTGTTGCCACATCCACTATACATACATTTTTGTTTTTCTTAGCAACAATTGTCAAGTCTGGGATGCTGTGTGGCAGATGCTTATCTGTTGGAATTCTAAAATCCCAGAACATTTCAGCCTCTTCATTTTTTTTGTTAGTTTGTCTATTTTGTCATCCTACCAGTTCTCGCTTGCAGGCAAGTAGCATTTCTTGCAAATATTCCAGTGTACTGCTGTTGCTACTTTGTGATGAGTTGCTTATAATCATTCTGTGTGATCTTCTTTGCAGGAACTAACAAGGTGGTCTGTTGTCTCTTCAGCTTCTTTGCAGAGATGACATTTACTGTCTGTTGCTGTCTTTTCAATTCTGACTTTGTATGAATTTATTCTTAAGGCTTAATCTTGTACAGCCAGAATTAACCCAAGGAATTATTATGATAGTTTGGTTGCACAGTCAGATGGTCATACTGGATTTGGCATTTTTATCTACCTATCATGTCCTTCTCAGGGACCTGGAGAGACAGATGTTGTTTCATAGTAGTTGTTTTTTTTCAAAAGGAAACTGGTTTTTGTTTTTTCCTTGAAGAAGTTTTGCTTCTCATTTGAGAAGCTTCTTTAGTTCTGACCGAATAGTGGAGAATGGAAGGATTTAAATTCCTTGCGGTCATCTGGTAATTAGCACTCTTTCTGAGAGTCATTGAGGCCACTTTGAGATTAATCTGTGCCCTCAGGGTCACCAGAAAAGTTCAAATGGGTGTGGACGCTAAGGGCGTAGATAAACCTCCAAATGGCCTCAACGTCTCTCAGAAAGAGTACTAATGACCAGAGCACTGCAAGGAATATAAATCATTCCATCCTCCACCATCCAGACAGAACGTGAGGAAGCTTCTTGGATGAGAAGTGAAAGGTCTTCAAGGAAAAATGAAGTCAAATCACCTTTTGAAAGAGTGTCTTTGGGTCAATCATGACCCGAATGACTGAGAATCTCCATTGATGTTGTTTCATAAGATTAAAATTTATATTAGTATTTCAGAGTTGTTCACATCCATCAGAAAAATCCTAAGATATCCCACTTATACTGCTCATAAAGAATTCTAAAACTGCTGGCTGAGGCAAAACTTTTTTTGATGACCACTTATAAATGGGATGTACCTCAAAAGGCTGAATTTTCTTATGTTCTGGATAATTAAAGCTATTAAGAAAGCAGAATTTTTATCTGGCATATCATGACAAGGAAGATCTAGATAGGCAGAGCAATTAAAGATCAACTTTGATTCCGCTAATCCTTCTTAATTGCTTTTTTAATGGTCGTGATTTTTAAATTCGAAATTATGAAGTACTCGGTGGAAAAAAAAAAGAAGAAATGGGGGGGGGGGGGGCATCCCCACACTCTACAATGCTGATGTAAGGCAATTAGTTAATCAAGATAACTTCATTTTGTTTGAATAACTTTTGGTGGGCAAAGTGTAGACTCCTTATTCTGACTAATATAAGGCTCTATGTTATCTCACCTCATCTCATCTTCTTGGAACAATGCATAACAATTTAAATGAGGATCACAAAATGTCATACACACCTGGCAGCCAGACCCCCTTAACTTGGAAAATAAAATAGCTGCGAGTCACTAGATTTTTAACAAAGATCTCTTATATCAGGGCTGTAGGAATACACACATCTTTTGTTTTGTTTTCACCTTAAGGCAGAATGAAATTGGGGGTCTGTCTGTTTGCATCTGTTTTATTTATTATGTCATTTATTTTGAAAAGACATACAGCCACCCACCTCGTAGTGGGGTGTCTATATGGAGTGGCCAACAAAACAACTTTTTCTTAAATTCTGCTTCATCCAACTGATTTAGGGCCAGAAAATATCACAGGGGATGGAGGTGCAGAGATATTTCAGTATCTTAGAGCATAACATAATATTAAACAATGGTGCAGAATGCTCCAATGCAATTGAAAAGCTGAATGAGAAGGAATATATATATATATATATATATATATATATATATATATATATATAT
>BLBF01008568.1:294-16876 GCA_015471245.1 Laticauda colubrina | reverse complement strand
CAACATAGCTGGCTGGAGAATTCTGGGAGTTGAGGTCCACAAGTCTTAAAGTTGTCAAGTTTGGAGACCTCTGGCATAGAGTCACAATGATTTGTCTGATGTGAGATAATGCTTCAAAACAGAAAGCTGAAGCAATGAAACATAACTTTGACTCAGAGAAAAATCCTTTCCAATACCTGAGGTAATGTGATAGACAATGTGAAAGGAAATGCTGCTTAGATTTGGGCTTTGACATGTAAGGGGACACCTCATCTGAAAACCCCCCACAATTCTTCATCTTGATTGAAGGCTGCCTCAAATCTGTCTGGGAAAAAGGAGATTCAAAATTTAGGTAATAACAAATATGGGTTTCTTCTTCAAGCCCCTGTCACACTGCACCAATGGATGCAAAGAGGATGTAAAACGGACAAAACAGCTTGCCATCCGTTGGTTAACGCGATGTATCCGTTCTGTACTCACTGCCTCCGTTTTGCTTCCTCTCTATCCGTCCAGCATCCATCTGTTGACATTTCATCCGCTCCAAAAGTTTTGAGCTGCTCAAAACTTTTGCGCGGAAAATGTATCCAATTCGTCCATTCTGCATCCGCTACGCATCCACTAGGCATCTGTTCTGCATCCGTTACGTATCCGCTATATCTGCTAGGCATCCGCTGCGCATCCACGCAACTCGCATCCACTTGGACGCAGGGAGGAAGTGGAACGGATGCAGAATGGATGCAGAACAGATGCAGAACGGATGCAGCACAGAAACAAAGCATGGAAAACGGAAAAAACGTTAGCAGAGGGGACCTATCTTGGATATTAAGGATGTCTAAAGGATGTCTAGAGGATGCAAAAGGACACCTAGGGGAAAACCTATACTGCCTATAAAAAGGGGGAGCTACTCATCTGGATCTCACTTTCAGAATAGCAGCCCTGCGGTGCAGACCTCTGCAGCCTTCATCTGACTCTTCCTCTTCCACAGCATCCAGTCATGTCCACCATGGATCGTAACAAAGTCCTTTTGGCAGCCACCATCCTTCTACAACAGTGCAAAGCCATCTACAGGCTCTGTGAACTCTACTACAGGAAGAACAAGAGGCGGCCAAGAAGCATCTGGGTACGAAGATGGTTCACCAGAAGAGCAGAGGATGGACTGTACAACAAGCTGATGGTGGAGCTCAGGAACAAAGACACTCGTGCATTCCAGAACTTCATGAGGATGCCTCCAGCCATGTTTGACGAAGTTGTGCAGCAGCTGACACCCAGGTTGACCAAGGCAAACACCAACTTCCGGCCCAGCCTGGAACCTGGGCTCAAGGTGGCACTCACTCTGTGCCACCTGGCCTCAGGGACCACCTACAGGAGCATGCAGTTCGGCTGGAGGGTGCCACACAACACCATCAGCATTGTGGTCAGAGAAGTGGTGCAGGCCATCATTGGAGAATACAAGGAGGAGCTCCTCCAGTGCCCCTCCACTGAAGAAGGATGGAAGAAAGTTGCAGAGCAGTGGTATCAGAAGTGGAACTTCCCCCACACCGTTGGAGACATAGATGGGAAGCACGTGGCCTGCAAAGGTCCAGCCAAGTCAGGGTCCTCTTATCACAACTACAAGGGCTTCTTCAGCATCGTCCTCTTCGCCATGGTCGATGCTGACTACAAGTTCATGTACATCGATGCTTCAGGCAACGGCTCATCTTCAGATGCCCAGGTATACAACGCCAGTCACCTCAAGGAGGGGCTGGAATGCAACCTCATCGTGGGCTTCCCAGATCCAAACCCCATGCCCAACGACACGCAAGATGTGCCCTACTTCATCGTGGGGGATGACGCCTTCTCCCTCACAACCTACCGCATGAAGCCCTACTCCTCCAAATACCTCACCCGTGAAGAGAGGATCTTCAACTACAGGCTGTCCAGGGCAAAGCGGGTGGTGGAGAACGCCTTTGGCATCCTGGCCAACAGGTTCCAGGTATTTCTAACCACCATGCAGCATTGCCTAGAGACCGTGAGGAGCATCGTGGAAGCTTGCTGCATCCTGCACAATCTCATGCGCACCCGCTACCCAGTCTTGCAGAACAGGCTTGTAGACAGCCAACAAGGCAATGGGGACATGGAGCCTGTTGAATGGAGGCAAGGGTGAAACCTGATAGACATTGAGGATGTGCAAGGCCCCAACAGAGCCTCACGTAAAGGGAAGAAGCAGCGTAACCTCCTGAAACACTGGTGCAATTTCCCAGCTTGAGCAGTGGAGTGGCAAGACAGGATGGTATATGCTTAATGGATGCTTCCTTCAGCCTGTCTTATAACACTGATGAGATTGTGCCTTGTATGTTGAGTGGCCCTACAATGAACAGGGCATTTAATAAAGAGTTGTGTTTATGTTGACATGTGTGGATGATTGATTACATTGTGATTGATAATAAAGGGCCATTGGTGTGGCACCTGGGAGGGTGGACCATACAGTCCCACTATGCTTGCACTGGAGGTTTATCTATCCCACAGCTATTACCCATCCTAAAGGTATCCCTGCCTATCCCACTGCTATCTCAACCCATCCCACTGCTATCTTAACCCATCCCACAAGTATGCAAAGGCTTAAACCATTTCTAAAAGTTTCCAGCAAGACTTTATTAAAAAAAAGAAATGAAGCAAGTGTGTGAATCAAAGATAGACTTTATTAACAAGAAGCTATAAAACAAAAATGAGTCTCTGGCACTCCTTTTGGTCGCTCAGTCTTAGGGGTGAAGGGTCCAGGTGCTGTGAAGGTGGCTGGTGCTGGAGTGCTTGTCATCAGCTCCTCCAGAAGCAGAATCAGCAGAAGCCTCAGTCCCAGAAGAGCGAGCCCGTGCTGCAGAAGCCCCAGCAGAACCAGAGTGAGGACCAGGGGGCGGGATGGTAGCCCTGTCCCTCTTGCAAGGGCTGGCAGCAGATGGCTGAGGTTTGCTGTGCTTCCGCATGGTTGTGGGGTTGCTGACTGGCAGGGAGGCTGGCAGGAACCAAGGCTGGCAGGAAGGCTGGCAGGGAAGCAGTCACCAAGGCTGGCAAGAAGGCTGGCAGGGAGCCAGGCACCAAGGCTGGCAGGCAGGCTGGCAGGCAGGCTGGCAGGCAGGCATGCATCAAGGCTGGCAGGGAGGCAGGCACCAAGGCTTGCAGGCAGGCAGGCACCAAGGCTTGCAGGCAGGCAGGCACCAAGGCTGGCAGGCAGACATGAACCAAGGCTGGCAGGAAGGCAGGCAGCAAGGCTGGCAGGCAGACTGGCTGGCAGGAAGGCTGGCAGGCAGGCAGACAGCAAGGCTTGCAGGCAGGCTGGCAGCAAGGCTTGCAGCAAGGCTGGCAGCAAGGCTTGCAGCAAGGCTGGCAGCAAGGCTTGCAGCAAGGCTGGCAGCAAGGCTTGAAGGCAGGCATGTAGGCAGGGCAGGCAAGGCTGTCAATCCGTCTGGCAGCAGGTCTTTCCTCTGAATGGTGACCTGCTTCCGAGCTGCTTCCCTAATATCCGCGGGGCTTACACAATGCATCCTCCCCGCATGCGGAATTAATGCTAGGCATCCGTTAGGCTTCCGCTGTGCATCCGCTGTGCATCCGCTGTATCCGTTCCGCGTCCGCTCTGCATCTGCTGTATCTGTTCCACGTCCGCTTTGCTGAGGCCACCGGAAGCCTAGCGGATGTGCCATCTGCTCTCATCCGCTTCAATCCGCTGGGCTTGCGTTCCACATCTGCTTTCCATCCGCTCTGTGTCCTCCCTGTGTCTGTTCTTTTCCGTGTTATCCGCTCCGGTTATGCAAATTTTCGCCCTTTCTGAGAGCGGATAACAATGGATGGAACATTTTTCTTGTCCGTTGTGTCCTTTTTACTAACGTTTTGCATCCGTTTGGGCAGTGTGACAGGGCCTTCAGTTGTTGTTACCTTATTGTAATTCTTCAATAAGAAGGACCTTGGCTAGGATAGCTAACTGGGGTTTATTCCTTTTGCGCACAGGCTTCGTACTCATGTCCCATGTGCTCCAGGAAAAGATTCCTGACTTGAACTTTTTCAGGTACACGTTCACATGACCTCATAACACTATAGTTCTAGAAACTGAGCAGTCACTTTTGATAGTATTTCAAGTGTATTGCTTGTATTTCAGAGATGGTTGGTACTAAGATATTTTCTTTGGTGTTCCTTGTTTTTCTGCTTAGTCTCTTCCTCAGTCCAAATGTGTGGAAATTTGTTGTCCTGGATTTGTGAAATGAAAGCGGGAAGGAGAGCCAGTTTTCTACTACGACTGTGTTCCATGTTCAGAGGGGACCATCTCCACTAAGGAAGGTCGGTGACCCAAAAGAAGGGAGAGGCCTCACAGAAGTAGATTTTCATGGAAGTGAAAACTTATGCTGATGTGTCCCCTGCTTTGTGGAACATCCTCCCTTAGGTGAAAATGGCCCCTAACCTGTTTGCCTTTTATAAGGCCTTAAAAAACTGAAAATATTCAGATGCCTGGGGTGCTGAATGCATTAAGGGACCAATTTCCTGGCAATATTGCTAATTGGCCAAGTATTTTGCTCTTATATACATTTAATCTGGGTGTTTTAAAACATTTGCAGATTTTTAATTGTAATATTTTTTGAATATTGTATGAAATAGGCAGTAATAGAATGTAAATAAATAAATGAGCAAACAACAAACAAAGAAATAAATTGCAAGTTAAAAGACAGTTTGAATTGCAATTGTTTTCTTATTTATCACTAGTACTGATGATGTTCACAGGTTTGGGTGATGAATAGTCTGCAAGAAAACAACCAAGCTCAGAGGTAGCACCAAGGATCCTTTTTTATTTTCATACTGCACAATTTTATTTGTTTATTTGATTTGTCAATTGCTTATTAGATAAATTGGAATAAGTATAAACATGAGTAAGTACAAATAGCAAGTATGAATAAATGAGGACAATAGGACAGGGACAGTAGGCACAATGGTGCGCTTATGCATGCCCCTTACAGACCTCCCAAGAATGAGGCAATAGTGAATAGTCTAAGGTTAAAGGAGAGGGGGTTAGAGGATGTAACAACACAGTCAGGTCGTTCATTCCAGGTTTTGATCACTCTGTTGCTGAAGTCGTACTTTCTGCAATCAGATTTGGAGCAGTTTATATTGAGTTTGTATCTGTTGTGTACTCTTGTAATGTTGCAGTTGAAGCTGAAGTAGTCATCGACTGGTAGGACATTGTAGCAGATAATTTTGTGTACTATGCTTAAGTCCAACTGCAGGCAGTGTACTTCAAGGTTGTCTAAGCCCAAAATTTCAAGCCTGGTGATGTAAGGTATTCTGTTGTGAGCAGAGGAGTGTAGTTCTCTTCTCATGAAATACTTCTGGACTCATTCAATTATATTAATGTCCAAAATACAGTGTGAATTCCAGACAGGTGACCTGTGTTCAAGTATTGGCTTTCAAAGGTTTTGTATGCCCTAGTTAGTAATTCAATATTACCGGAGGAGAAGCTTCATAAGATTAGATTTACAACTTGTAATGCCTTTTTGGCAATGCTATAACAATGAGCTCTTGTGCTTAGGTCATTTAAGAGTACTCCAAGGTCCCTGACAGAGTGAGGATCGTCAACGAGGCCATCTCTGCCTAGATTCTATTTAGTGTACTGATTATTTTTACCAATGTGAAGGACAGAGCATTTGTTGGATGAGATTTGGAGTTGCCAATTGTTTGACCTTTGAGACAAATAATCAAGGTCGCTTTGAAGAACAGTAGCATTGTCGATGGTGTTGAATAGTTTTACATCATCTGCAAAGATTTACAGTTGCTTATAACGTGATCGTAAAGGTCATTTATGTAGAGTATAAAGAGTGTGGGTCCTAGAATGCTATCTTGGAGAACACCACTGTTAACTGGAGCAGGGCTTGATATGGCTCTCCCTATTCTTATTCTTATTCTATTCTATTTGTTGCCTGTTTGACAGGAACACAGGAATCCATTTATGAGGGAACCGGATATGATGTAAGAGTTTAGTTTTAACAATAGTTTGCCGTGTACCACTGAATCAAAGGCTTAGCATCTATGTAATCTATGTAGATTGCGGCGATTGCTTTACCTTGGTCAAATAGAGTAGTCCATATGTTTTTACAGTGCAGGAGTTGTAGATTGCAGGACAGTTTTTTCCTGAAAACAAATTGTTTTTTGGAGAGTAGGTTGTTTGACTCTAAGTGGAGGGTCATGGATTAGTTCATGATGGATTCCATGACTTTGCATGTGATGCAGCACAGTAAGGTGAGTCTGTAGTTTTCAACCAGGCTGGGGTCACCTTTTTTGAATATAGGGATGACCATTGCTAAGGACCATAGGTTCAGTAAGGAGCTGGTTCTGAATAATACCTCATATATTATGCTTAGGGTTTCTGCTCTGGCAGTGGAGAAGTATGCACATAATCCATTGGGGCCAATAGAAGTATGCACATAATCCATTGGGGCCAATAGATAGGGATGGTTTTAGGTGACATAGTGCCTTTTCTACATTATCTTTTGTAAAGTCAAAATGCAGTAGATCATTACAGTTAGTTGTGGTACGACTAGGAAATGTGGGATATGAGCCATTGCTGTTTGCAAAGATTGCTGTTTATTTTCTTTATTTGTTCTGGTCTCTAGTCTATGACTATAATAAAAAAATTCTGAATTTATTATCTAAATGAAGGAATAGTAAAAAGACTTTGAAGGAGGGGCTGGATAGAGATGCGAAAGTGTGGGAAGATGGTGCAAGCTTTACTACTACCAGATGAAATATCTCTCCTGCTTTTTAATTTGGATCTGTCCTCCCACATTTATCTTTCTAGAAACATCAGGGTTCTTTGAAACTTAAAGAATGATCATAGGTTCACTTTCTGGAATGATTATTTCAATGTGTTCTATGTGAGAATCTATTTGAAGATCACTGAAAAAGTATTGCTAGTTCATTATGAGGGGTATATATTTGTGGATACACCTCATTCAGTGGTGGGATTCAAAAAATTTTACTACCAGTTTTGTGAGCATGGCTTGTTGGGCCTGGCAAGGGAAGGATATAATCTCCAGTCAGAGGTTGTATTTGCTGGTTCTTCGAATTATTCAAAATATCCACTACTTGTTCTCCAAAACTGGTCAGAATCTGCTGAATACCACCTCTGACCTCATAATATCCATATTGCCACTGCTGCCAATAGCCAAATCTGATTGATTTGCAGGACTAGATTTCTCTGCCAGCCAATTAGATTGCAAAAGACAAACTTCTAAATCCTGTATATTATACTAAACTCTAAATTCTGTATATTAAGAAGTGCCATGTGGCAGGATCTAGGAAATGTGCCTCACAAGATTAACTGATTCATTATTTTCCTCTAATATAGATTCCTATGAAAGTTTTGCATATTACAGAGGAAATCACTCAGGTCCTAGGACTTCCTCCATTTTGAGAGAATTTTGTATTCTAGGTAGATAAAAGATAATAGACAGACAGACAGATAGATAAAGGTAGATAGGTGTGTGTGAGAGAGAGAAAAAGAGAGATTCATTTTGTTGTTGTTTAGTTTTTAACAAATGCTTCTTTGAAACTGCTCCTATGAACAGGTGTCATCCCAAGAAGGTATTTTTTGAAATGCATAGGGCAGAATGTTGAAATATGTTGTATTTTGGTTTTATCAGATACAGAAAAATGCACCACGTGTCCGGATGATAAACACCCAAACAAGGACCGAGTTCAATGTATTCCCAAAGTTATAAACTTCCTATCTTATGAAGAACATCTAGGCTTCATCTTCATCTCATTTGCATTATTCTTGTTTCTCATCACAGGCCTTGTTTTACTCATATTCATTAAATACCTAGAAACTCCCATTGTCAAAGCCAACAACCGGGATCTCTCCAACATTCTCCTGGTCTCCTTGCTGTTTTGCTTCTTGTCTCCTTTTCTCTTTGTTGGCCAACCAAGGAAAGTCACCTGCCTTCTCCGACAAATAGTTTTCAGCATCATTTTCTCGGTTGCCATTTCTTGTGTCTTGGCCAAAACAATCATGGTGGTGCTGGCTTTTCTGGCCACAAAACCAGGCAACCAAGTGAGGAGGTGGCTAGGGAAGAGCTTGGCTGATTCCATCATCCTTTCTGGTTCTGCTGTTCAAATTATCATCTGCTTCATTTGGCTGGGAGTTTCTCCCCCATTTCCTGACTCTGACCTCCATTCCCAGCCTGGAATGATTATCTTGCAACGCAACGAAGGTTCTATTGTTATGTTCTAAATCACCCTCAGCTACCTGGGCTTCCTGGCTGCCATCTGCTTCACAGTAGCTTTCCTAGCCAGGAACCTCCATGGGGCCTTCAATGAAGCCAGGCTGATCACCTTCAGCGTGCTGGTCTTCTGCAGTGTCTGGGTGACTTTTGTGCCCACCTACCTGAGCGCCAAAGGGAAATACATGGTGGCTGTGCAGGTCTTCTCCATCTTGGCCTCCAGTGCTGGGCTGCTGGGTTGCATCTTCATCCCCAAGTGCTACATCATCATTCTGAGGCCAAACCTGAATACAAAGGAGCAGCTTACAACCAGACAAAATATATAAATGAGAAACAGGTATCTACATCATCATTAAAAATAACAGCAAAATACTTATACAATGCAATCTCTTGTTTCCCCAACCCTTCTGAGTCTTAAGTTATAAGTGATCCAAAATCAGATACAAAAGACAGTTACTCACCACCATTTAATTTTAAAGAAGGTTAACAAGGTGGGATTTAGAGAGCTTCTTCTAAGGTTAAAAATTACAAATACATTATCATTTGTAGCAGTAGTAATTTTCATCTTCCCAGGAACCTGGATTTAAAATCACTCAATCATTAAAATAGGACTATCACAATAAGAAGAGTTGGTTTGTAAGGGAGGCACAAAAGCAATTCTAAAACCAAGTCATCCTCTCTTCCTATAAGGATCAGCTATTAAATATGAACGAACAAGTATAAAAACATGGAAATTAGGTGAGGCAAGGGAAACTACTATAATCATTACTTGTTTTTAAAAAAGTCAGTATTCAATTGACAAATTCAGGATTGGACTAGGAAAGGTATATAATTCGGACTTTTTATTTATTGATTTGATTTGATTTCTCAATCGCTTACAAGATAATAGGTGTAAGTATTAACATGAGTAAGAATACAGGAAATAGGTACGAATAAATGGGGACGATAGGACAGAGACGGTAGGCACGATTGTGTGCTTATGTACATCCCTTAGAGACCTCTTAGGAATGGGGTGAGGTCAATAATGGTGAGTTTGAGGTTAAAGGTTTGGGGCTTAGAAGATGTAACAACAGAGTCAGGTAGTGCATTCCAGGCATTGACCACTCTGTTGCTTCCAGTCATACTTTCTGAAATCAAGTTTGGAGCAGTTTACACTGATTTTTTTCAGGGTCCCTCCACATCTTTGGATTTGAGATTTTACCACCAAACAAAAGAAAAGAAAGACGAAGTGAAAATCAAAATGATTCAAGAAATTAGATTTGACCTGCAATGGAGACATAAGTGAAATAAGAAGAAAGGAAGGTGAGTGTTAGAACTGCAAGTGGAGGGAATGCAACTTCATCACAATAGACAACTTATACGCAAGACAGAATAGAAGGAGCCTTATTGAAAGGCAATGCTGTGGTGCAAAACATTTTTGTTGCAGTTGTGACAATAGTAATGATATGGTATCTTGTCTTGTAACAGCTCCATGGTCTTTTTCTATCCTCCAAACTCAGTGGGCACTTTGTTCAAAGCTTCCCAGGCTGGGACACCAGTGGCATTAGAAGCAGAATCAGGAGGTCCATTATTCATAGAGCTGAATAAAAACCCTTTGCGTGTCTCAAGTAGAAGAACAAGAAGAGGTCGAAGAATCCAAAGCACTCTCACAAGGTGGGAGTGCCAGTGGCTTTCCTGACTGAGACAGAGAAAAACTGATGGAAAGGAGAGAAAGAAATATTCAAAAGCACAGTCCCTGTTTGTCCCTTAACTTGTGCTGCACAGAGTGTGACCTGAGTCATTTATCCCTTTTTGATGCAAGATCTCTTCCACGTTTCTTCAGTCTGATGTTTACATCAAAAACAAGTACTAGCAGAAGAGATCTCAAAGAGCAGAATTGTGAAAATTACACAGAGAAGCAACTCTTCCTCTGGGGATCTTTAACTTCTTTGGGGCTCCATCTGCAAAGGCATAGCTGGATAAAGGCACTTAAGTGAAAAGTCAGTGATATTCTATATCACTGAGGGCACTGTTCTGTAACCCTTGTGTTTCTTCCTGTCAGGTCCTGACCAGAAAATTGTGCTCGGGCAAAATAAGTTCAACGTCCATATAATGGCTTCTGCTGTCCTGAAGTGGTAACTTATCTACAGTGTCAGGTTTCCAAGTGATGAAATCCATTTAAAAAGAAAAGAACAAAGTCCATCTTCCAAGTCAATTCCTTTTATTTAGGAAAGCATCAAATTGGCAAAGTCTATGGTAATGCCAGATCTGACACAACCTGGAATTACTCCACAATATTAAAAGTTAGAAACAACCCCTAAAAGCCACATTCTCCAATAGAAATAATTCAGTGTTATTTGATGTCATAAATCTCCACCTCAAGGAGCCAAAACACAGATAGCTCATTTCCCATGGTAAGAAGAATCACCTAGCCTAAGCAACTCTCTCTATCTCCACTCCTTCCCACTTAGGAATGTGGCAAGCCTGGGAGAAGGCGGAGCTTCATCTCGGTGCTACAGCTGCGATCTCGGGGCTCTGAGATTGCAGCTGATATTTTCGCCCCTGGTCGGTCCTAACGGACCTAAACCGTCCCGTAGAGACGGGGATCGTGAAGGGCACAGTCCCAGGATCCCAGAGATATCGCAAAATCTCTGGTTTGATCCGGGAGAAGCCCTTTTGCTGGCGGTGGAAAGGCAGCCTCCAAAGCTGCTGAAGTCGGGACAGCTCCAAAAAGAAAGTGGCTGGAGCGAGTGTGTGTCGGTTGGGTGAGAAACCTCTTTTGTATTGTAAATTGGTTGAGACCTGAAAGGATATCCTGAACAAAGAAGAAACCTGTGACTTTATTTTTGTTTGACTGGAATTGTTTGAGTGGCGTTTTTTAAAGTGATGTCAAATTGAGGCTTGGATTCTTTCCTTACTACTTCTTTTTCTGAGGAATTTAATGTGACTTTGTAGGTAACCAGATTGAATTTTTTCTTATATATATATTTATGCTTCTTTTGATTTTTTAATTTTCTTTAGGATAGAGGCCCCCTTTGTTTTTTTTTTTCTTTTCCTCTGAGTTTTGTATACATTACTCTTCTTTCTGGCTGGGGGGGAAAAAAGTATTAAGAGATCTTGCAACACTGCCAACTAGAGGCTTGAAAGTACTTTATTTGAATTGGGGAGAAATGTATAAACACTCCTTCTCAAGGACATTTTAATGTGATAAGATGAGGGAGAGCACAGAAAAATATTATTACAGGTGTTTTCCTGGACTCTTATCAATATTTCAACACTTGAGGCTTGGCTTTGAAGCTGCTGGAGAAGAGAGTCATAATAAGAGCCTTGGATAAATAAATAAAGTGCAGTGTGCAGTCCATATATATATATATATATATATATATATATATATATATATATATATACTTGTGAAATCTCTACTCGCCAGCCTTTTTGTATATTTCAATTTTAGTAATATTTTCATTTTTGCTTTTTATTTTATCCTTTTTCTTCTTTGGTTTTGGGCCTTTTTACTATTGGATTTTTCCATTTTGGATCATAATTGGCTACTCTATCAGATGGATTGAAGGTCAAAAAGAATTTGAAGTTTTTTGAAGCATTAAAGTGAAAAAAAAAAGTGAAAAAAAGAAGAAAGTGTTAAATGAAACAGACTGTGTGTATTTTGATTGTTTGGTGACTTTGGGACTTTTGGAAACTCTTATTTGAATGATTAAAATCATTTGGGTCGTTTAATTTTTTTTTTTTTTTTACAATGGCATTACTTATGGATGAACTGAAAATGGAATTTATAAAATATAAACAAGAGAAACAAGAAGGGAAGGATTCTTTTGGCTCTGTTTTTCATTTTTTAGAAATGGCAATTTCTACATATGAGAAACTACAAGAACAAGAAGATTGGGATGAAGAAGAAACCATCCTTAATGAACAAGCAACTTTATTTGGGGAAGAAAAGGGAAAGGGGAGAAAGAGAATGGAGAATTTAAGACTTAAAAAAACAACCAAAAAAGGGAAAAACAAGGTGAAAAGTGGACACAACATCAGAAAGCAACAGAAAAGAGGAATACATAAGAGGGTGGAGATTAAGAGACAAGGGGGTAAAAAGGGTAGAGTGGAGAAGCAAGGGAGGAAAGAAGGGAAGAGAAGCTACAAAGGTTTGAAACAAGATGTAAAGAAACAGAATTTATTTAGAGATAATGGGTAAACATATAACTGAAAAAGAGATTCTGCAAAGGTACATAAGACTGTGTTGTTGTATTTGTATTTGAAATAATGTTAGAAAATTGGAATAATATATGATTATAAAATGGGACAAAATATTTAATGTAACTTAGCGAATTTTTTTTTTAAATAAAATAAATGAAATTAAATATGGGAGAATTGAATTAAAGAAAAATGGGAACATTGTCATTGTATAATATTTTAAAATATAAGTGAAATAGGGGGAAGTAACTAAGTAAAATCTATAAGTGTTCCCATAGAAGCATGATACTTATTTAGAAAGGATTGTGTAAAATGTTTAAGACTTAAATGAATATTAATTTTAATGATATAATTTCAATTGCTATGGATTGTTGTTTTAATTATATTATATATATTTTTTAAAAAAAATTTTCTTGTTTTAAAATATTGAGTCTATCTTTAGAATGTACTACGCAGAATCCGAATGAAAATTATGTGTTATGTTAAGCTTTAAAACTAGGGGAAGGATAAGTATGACAAGGCATTATACTCCAATCAGTCATTACAGAAGAAATTTTGTGTTTATGAGAAAAAATAATAGACAGCTGAAACAGGACAGACAAAGGTTATAAGTATAATGATTTAAATTGAGATGAAATAAATATAATAGAATTAAGAGAGTGAAAAGATGGGAGAAGCTATATAGAAAATGTAAAATAGTAAATAAGAAATGGAATGCTATATAAAAGTAAGCATAAACTCGAATTTATGTCTGTACAAAAAGATGTAACTCGGGATCAAACTGCCGGCCAAAAATATATTTTATGTTTTTTATGTTTTGTGTTTTGTTTGTATATTGTTAAAATTTAATAAAATTCTTTTTTTTAAAAAAAAAAAGGAATGTGGCAAGCCTGAGACCCTTCCCCACCCCCATGACTACCACAGAGAAAGTAATAAGAACAATATATAGTAAGCCAAACTAAAATGGCTATACATATGTCAATTTTGGGCTTGACACAGAGACCATTTGAACAGGTCATTCAGAGCTCTGGAGTTGGTATCCCAAATATGCTTTTTTCAAGAGGCAACTGGACTTTCTTGTTTTTCTTTGAAGACATTTCGCTTCTCATCCAAGCAGCTTCTTCTGCTCTGACTGGATGGTGGGGAATGGAAGGATTTATACTCCTTGCAGACAGCTGGTCATTTGCATTCTTTTAGCGAGCATTAAGGTCACCTGGAGGTTTATTTTGACAACACAGATAAACCTGCAAGTGGCCTAAATGACTGGCTAAAAGAATGCAAATGACCAATTGTTTGCAAGGAGTATAAATCCTTCCATTCCCCACCATCCAGTCAGGATTGAAGAACTTTCTCGGATGAGAAGAGAAACGTCTTCAAAGAAAAACCAGAGTCCAGTTTCCTTTTGAAAAAAACACCTTTGGAACAACCATGACCTGAATGACTGAGAATCTCCATAAAAGAGGTAGCATTCAGCAGGTTCTGACCAGTTCTGGAGAACCGGTAGCAGAAATTTTGAGTCATTTGGAGAACCAGCAAATGCCACCTTTGACTGGAGATTTTACAATATCCTTCCCCTGCCATGCCCACCAAGCCATGCTCACAGAATCGATAGTAAAAAAAAATGTGAATCCTACTACTGCTCCATGGACATGTGGATTTGGTGAATTCCAGGTTGTGGCACTTAATTCTAGTGCTGCTTGTTTTCTAATGCCTATTAAATAATCAGTATCCTTGAATCCTGTCTAATATTTATAGTAAGTCCTGTTTGTTATTTTGTTTTTGATTAGATCAAATAGGTTTCATATCGTATTAATCTAAACTGGAACTGATTTTAAAATTGCTTGTGCCTGAAGTGAAATTTTATTTCCCATCTTTTCTAAAAATATCAATTTTGGGATGAGAACTGACAAAGACAGTGGTGGGATTCAAATATTTTTACTACCGGTTCTGTGGATGTGGCTTGGTGGATGTGGCAGGGGAAGGATGCTGTAAAATTTCTGTTCCCACCCCACTACAAGGGGAAGATTACTGCAAAATCCCATTCCCTCCCCACCCCACAAACCTACTTTCCAGCTCTGTTCTCCTGTGCAGGGCAACAAAAAAAGACCCAGCTGATCAGTTGGGACTCAGGAGGCAGAGAATAGATGGAGGCGGGGCCAGTCAGAGATGGTATTTGCTGGTTCTCTGGACTCCTCAAAATTTCTGCTAGCGGTTTTCAAGAACTGGTCAGAACCTGCTGAATACCACCTCTGGACAAAGAGCAAGAAAATGACAGCCTGTGGACTGTACCATTTGGTTAAAAGGGAGAAAGTTATAGAGTGGATAGATCTTTTTTTCCCTTGATACTCTCTCTGTTGTCCTTCCATATTTGTGTTCGCACTGAGAACATTTTTTACTTTACCAAATAAACAGAGGGCTATGACAATGGTATGCTATGAGATATTGGCCATGCCCACAGCATGGTCCATGGTGCGATCTGATTTCTTGCTACACCTTTCCCAGAAATCTCTTTGGGGAAACTGTTTTCTGTCAGTGTGGTTAGTGGAGTGGGGCCTCTTTGGCCCAAGCATTTGGTTAAGAAATTTTCAGTTTTACACATTGGAAAACAAAAGCAGAATGTAAAGTATAACTTAGGCGATATTGACCGAGTAGATCAGGGCTATCAAACTCTCAGCCTACAGACTGGATGCATCACATGCTGGCCACGTCCACACCCGGCTTAGTGAAGGAGAAAAACATCCCGATACAACATGTGATGTTGTCGTGATGATGGGAGTATCAACTCAAAAAATATTTCTCTGGTCTTTTAGAGTTGTCAACAGAAACAGAGGTGGGAGCAGTGTGGCAGCTTGCAAAACCACAACTGCATTCCATAAATGTTTTCAAAGTTAGTAACTAGGTGACTGAAGTTTCTGCCATGCAAAATACTAACATGATTGATGACTATGGATGTGTCCCATTGGAGAATATGAATTACGATACACCCAGGGGTTGGGGGGGAAACCAGATGAAGGGTGACAATGAATGATGTGTCTCAGAGTCGACTACACTCAGGCAATAACACAGCTTTAACTCCCAAGTTAAAATCCTTTTGAAGTTTTGGAAGTTTGGTTCGAGACTATGATTTAAATGGTGTTAAGTGCCAGAATACCGACAACGAATTTGACCCCCCTGTAGTAGATGATCCTCATTTTGTTAAGGACCAAAATGTCATCATTTCTTATGATTTATGTTCATAAATAATTCAGATCCATATCTTCTGCATCTCCCCGTGAGAAAGGAGCAAAACCATTTAGGAGAAGAGGTTCTTTGCGATCACCCTCTTATGCTGAAAGAGGGACTGAAATGACATCAAAGCATATCCAGTGCATGGATTAAGGATTATAGGACAAGTAAAGACACCACTTTTCTCATTTAGCAGCTTGTGGAAATGGGCAAACCTCTTAATCTCATGTTTTAAATCAAAAGGTGGCTTTCATATTTCATTCTCTCTGCCTCTTTGCTCTTCAGACTTACTTATTAAATCAATGAAAGCTCAACTGTGACTCTTCCGTAAAATGTGATATGAGTTCAAAAAATAAAATAGACCAATAAAATATTTTCTATGCAGACAAATTTGTATATATCCCCCCAAAACGTGGACAATAAAGGAAATATTCTTCTTCAATTGCATTCCTGAACCCAGAAGAGTTAGGTTTTCCATTTTACTTTTATTATTAGAATTTCAGATCTGGTCTTTGTAAAATAGTGTAAAATTTGGGGATGAAGTTGCACTGCAGCAGTGCAGCATGGGAGATCAAAATTGAGAAGATCTGTTTGGCCACCATGTATTTCCGTTTGGTGCTCAGATGCCTTTGGGCACAAAGGAGATCAAGACTCTGGAGAAAACCAGCATGCTGAAAATGATCAGCTTGGCTTCATTGAAGGCCCCAGGCAGGTTTCTGGCAGGAAAGCCACTGTAAAGCCAATGGTGGACAGGAAACTCATATAGCCCATGGTTCCATAAAACATGGCAACAGACCATTCTTGTTGTTAAGCCTGGGTTCCCCAACCAGGGTTAGGGAGACAAGCTAAACAGAATGTGCAGCGTTAGTCAGATAGGCACACAGATAAATGAGTGAGCTAAGCTTGTATGTTTATTAACATACAGTAAAAATAACAGATACGCTTGTGCTATCAAGAATATA
>BLBF01008559.1:451-12467 GCA_015471245.1 Laticauda colubrina | reverse complement strand
TCCCACCCCCTGGCCCTGACTCTGCTTCTGCTGGGGCTTCTGCTGCCCGGGCTCGCTCTTCTGGTGCTGGTGCTTCTGCTGATGCTGCTTCTGGTGGTGGTGCTTCTGTTGATGCTGCTCCTGGTGCTGGTGCTTCTGCTGGTGCTTACTCTGCTGGCACTGCTCTAGGTGCTGGTGCTTCTGCTGGTGCTTACTCTGCTGGCACTGCTCCTGGTGCTGGTGCTTCTGCTGGTGCTTACTCTGCTGGCACTGCTCCTAGTCCTGCTGGTCCTGCTGGTGCTTACTCTGCTGGCGCTGCTCCTGGTCCTGCTGGTCCTGCTGTGCTCCTGGTCCTGCTCGTGCTCCTGGTCCTGCTCATGCTGCTGGTGCTCCTGGTGCTGCTGGTGCTGCTGATGCCGCTGGTGCTGCTGGCGCTGCTGGTCCTGCTCCTGGTCCTTCTGGTGTGCTCGTGCTGCTGGTCCTGCTGGTCCCGCTGGTCCTGCTTTTGCTGCTACTGTTGTTGCTGCTGCTGCTGCTGATGGTGTGGGGGAGCAGCCCCTACAACCTCGAAGCCCTTCTGATGAGGGCCCATATGGCCCTGCCAAAGGGAGGAAGAGGCAGACACATGAACGGGAGAGGAGGCAATACAACATAGAAGAGGAACATGAGGAGGAGGTGCTAGAGTGGCTGAGGGAGAATGAATATCTAGCGGAAGGGACACAGGCTCTATCGAGACACCAAGAGGAAGCAGGCTGCTTGGAGAGAGAAGGCAGAGAGCCTGGGCTACACTTCGGAGGTGCTCCTCGGCTGGTGGAAGCACATGCACACCTGGTACGGGAATCTACACCTCAAGAAATCTGGCTAGGCCAAGGTCAAGCTGATGGACCGGGAGACCTACATGAGGGCCAAATGCAGCTTCTTAGAGGGTGAGATCCGTCACCGAGGAGCAGCCCCTCTCACAATCCTCTCTCTCAGGCAGCCTGCTGAGAGCCAGTCCTCTTCTGGCAAAGAGTCAGCTCCTGTGTCCAGGCAGGTATCTGTGGAGCGTGCCACAACGAAGACCCCCCCCGACAGCTGTACTACCCCTGGCAGAGTGCATGGAGGACCCCCTGACGCAGTGGGAGAAAGGAGATGGCACTTCCACCACAGCCCAACCCGCATCCACCCTCAGCTCCATCTCCACAGAAAGGCAGAGAGGCACACTGGAGGGGCAGAGCCACACTGTCCTGCTGGAGATAAGAGACACCATCAGAAGCAGTGTAGATCTCCTCTCTCAGCTGGTACACACCGATGTCCCATCCTCCAACCGCAAGCCTTTCCTCACCTACATCAAGCAGACCCTCATGAACATGTCGGAACCCCAGTACCAGGTGGTGAAGGACAGAATCACCGATCTTCTTCACAAACCTCCAGACCAAGATGAACCTGCTCCCACCCAGTCCAGGCCTGCTCCTCCACCCCAAGTGATGTCACTGCCCTTCCAAGGCTTTCCACAGGCCCTCCCCGACCAAGGCTATGGCTACCAGGAGGTCCAGCAGCACAGGCAGCCCTTCCCAGTCCAGGCACAGGTACATCAGATGACATCAGTGCCACTGATGCCACCGATGCCACCCACGCCACTGATGCCAGCCACGCCACAGATGCCACCCACGACACCGATGCCACCCACGCCAGTCCTCACCCAGCTGCAGACCAGACAGCCCCACTACACTGCTCCTTCCTCCACCCCACAGCCAAGCCCGGCCTCAGTACATCTGTCATTGGTATTGGGACTGACACCCCATGTCATGGAGGAAGGGGCTCTCAACATCACAGGGCTGAGCCAGCTGTCTGAGAGCTTCCTCAACACACCGTCCCCTGTTGTCCTCTCAGGGCCAGGCACCCCAGTGGCGCTTCAGACCAGCACTCCAGCAGCAGCCACCTCCACAGCACCTGGACCCTTCACCCCTGAGACTGGGCACGCCTCCGAGTGACCAAGAAGAGTTCCAGAGACTGTGTGGCTACCTGTTGACTTTATTTTTGCTTTGGACACTTGACTTAGGTCATTTTTCTTTTACAGCTTGTTATTAATAAAGATTATCTTTACTTCACACACTTGCTTCATTTATTTTTGTCAATAAAGTCTTGGTGGAAACTTTTAGAAATGGTTTAAGCACTTGCATGCTTGTGGGATGGGTAAGGATAGCTGTGGGATGGGCAGGGATACCTTTGGAATGGGTAATAGCTGTGGGATAGATAAACCTCCAGTGCAAGCATAGTGGGACTGTATGGTCCACCCTCCCAGGTGCCACACCTATGGCCCTTTATTATCAGTAATAATGTAATCAATCATCCACACATGTCAACATAAACACAACTCTTTATTAAATGCCCTCTTCATTGGAGGCCCACCCAACATACATGGCCCAATCTCATGAGTGTGATGAGACAGGCTGAAGGAAGCATCCATTAATCATCTATCATCCTGTCTTGCTACTCCACTGCTCCAGCTGGGGAGTTGCACCAGTGTCTCAGGAGGTTGCGCTGCTTCTTCCCTTCACGTGAAGCTCTGTTGGGGCCTTGCACTTCCTTAGTGTCTATCAGGTTTCGCCCTTGCCTCCATTCCCCAGGCTCCATGTCCCCATTGCCTTGTTGGAGGTCCACGAGCCTGTTCTGCAAGACTGGGTAGCGGGTGCGCATGAGATTGTGCAGGATACAGCAAGCTTCCACGATCCTCCACATGGTCTGTGGGTGATGTTGCATGGTGGTGAGAAGTACCTGGAACCTGTTGGCCAGGATGCCAAAGGCGTTCTCCACCACCCGCCTTGCCCTGGACAGCCTGTAGTTGAAGATCCTCTCTTCATGGGTGAGGAGTCTGGAAGTGTAGGGCTTCATGAGGTAGGTTCTGAGGGAGAAGGTGTCATCCCTCACGATGAAGTAGGGCACATCTTTCCTGTCATTGGGCAGGGGGTCTGGATTTGGGAAGCCCATGATGAGGTTGCGTTCCAGCCCCTCCTTGAGGTGACTGGCTTTGTATACCTGGGCATCTGAAGATGATCCGTTGCCTGAAGCATCGATGTACATGAACTTGTAGTCAGCATCGACCATGGTGAAGGGGATGATGCTGAAGAAGCCCTTGTAGTGGTTATAAGTGGACCCTGAGTTGGCTGGAGCTTTGCAGGCCACGTGCTTGCCATCTATGGCTCCAACGGTGTGGGGGAAGTTCCACTTCTGATACCACTGCTCTGCAACTTTCTTCCAGCCTTCTTCAGTGGAGGAGCATGGGAGGAGCTCCTCCAGGTATTCTTCGATGATGGCCTGTATCACTTTTCTGACCACAATGCTGATGGTGTTATGTGGCACCCTCCAGCCATACTGCATGCTCCTGTAGGTGGTCCCTGAGGCCAGGTGGCACAGAGTCAGTGCCACCTTGAGCCCAGGATCCAGGCTGGGCCGGCAGTTGGTGTTTGTCAACCTGGGTGTCAGCCACTCCACAACTTGGTCAAACATGGCTGGAGGCATCCTCATGAAGTTCTGGCATGCACAAGTGTCTTCGTTCCTCAGCTCCACCATCAGCTTTTTGTACAGTCCATTCTCTGATCTTCTCCCGATCCATCTTCGGACCCAGACACTTCTTGGACACCTCTTTTCTTCCTATAGAACAGGTGAAAGAGCCTGTAGATGGCTTTGCACTGTTGCAGAACGATGGTGGGTACAAAAAGGAGTGTGTTACAATCCATGGTGGACATCAATGGATGCTGTGGAAGAGCAAGAGCCAGATGAAGGCTGCAGAGGTCTGCACAGCAGGGCTTCTGGACTGAAAGTGAGATCCAGGTGAGTTCCTCCCCCTTTTTATAGGCAATATAGGTTTTCCACTTGGTGTCCTTTTGCATCCTCTAGGCATCCTGCAGACATCCTTAATATCAGAGATAGGTCCCCTCTGCGACCGTTTTTTCCATTTTAAATGCTTTGTATGCGAGCTGCTTCCACTTTCATCCTTTCTCCATCCATGCTACTAATGCTGCGCGTCCGTTCTTCATTTGATTCACTTCCTCCCTGTGTCCGTTTTCCGCTGGAGCGGATTTGAGTTGCGCAGATGCGCAGTGGATGCCTAGCGGATATAGCGGACGCGTAACGGATGACGATGGATGCAGAACGGATGTTCCCCGTATGCATTGAGGATGCAGAACGGACACGTTGGATACATTTTCCACTCAAAAAAGTTTTGAGCAGCTCAAAACTTTTTGAGCAGATGGAACCTCAGTCTACGGATGCTGGACGGATAGAGAGGATGAAAAACGGAGGCAGTGAGTACAGAACGGATGAATCGTGTTCACCAACGGATGGCAAGTGTTTCTCTCCATTTTACATCCTCTTTCCATCCGTTGGTGCAGTGTGACAGGGGCTTTACTCAGAATAGATAGCTGAGTTAAGAATAGCTTTATAAATTTTGCATTATTTCTTTGGAATGGGAAGCAAGTTTTTCACTCAGGTGGATTCTTATTTAAGTTAGATATCTTTCAAAAGAGCCAAGTCCCAAGAAAATTTATTTTAATAATATGCAGAAGAAAGCACAAGCTCAGGAATCCAAACACAGCATATTCCACTGCTCTCATATTTTATTATGTATGTATTCATTTATATAAATATTTAGATCTCAGCCACCCAAACATCTGGTTTGCCCTTTTTTATGGTGATACTATAATAGACAAACCCTCTTCTTTCAGAGTCTTGACAGAATGATCTATTGTTGTGAAAAGTGAAGCCAACAGTGGGATTCATCAATCTACTTTCTTTTTTTTTTTTACTTTATCCATTAAATTTCTCCTGCTGACTAGCAAAGACCCCGGGTAGTTATCGTCACAGATAAAACCAGAATGAATAGTAACTAGATTTATTAAAAAATGATGAAAAATAACAATTAAAAAACCCATAAGCAATTAATAAAAAGTCTGTTTTAAAGATTATCTTTAAAAACCTGTTTTAAAAAACAAGACATTAGGCACCTAAATTTAATTCAGATTGTATTCTAAATAGTTTTAGACACAAAATTTCATTTCGATTCAATGCATAATGAAACCAGAGCAACTGTAGGAATTTTATGGGGAAATTTTTTAATTTCACCTTAGTGAGATGGTGAGAAATCAAGAGTGTTTATTGGCATGGGGCAGAGGAGAAGGAGACAAATGAGTTGTGTTATAAAGTAATTACCTAAAGTATATCAGTACAGGATACACATCTAATTCATATCAGCTACACAATGAACTCACAACATATCATGTCTCATATCACATACCATCATGTCTTGTAACGGGAGGAAGTCAGACGTTCATTGAAAGTTGCATTCTTGAAAGTGTCCTGGATCTGAGCTATGCAATATATAGGTGGTAAAACAACAAATTGGTGGTGAATGCAATGCTGTTCATGCAGTATTGTATAATGGGGGTCTCTAAGGTTGTTCTGTCCTAGGCCTCCCCAAAAATACACTAAGTCAATTCTGAGTCCAGCAAAAACTTATTTTATTACATTAATGGGAATTTATTTCATTCACAGTCAGCCAATGGCTTGGCAAACAGTCTTGCAAAGGTATACTAATTAGCTCAGACCTTTATCAATCCTGGAATGCTACCTGGTAAAATTCCACACTCAGTGCTGACAAGGAAGGGCTAGGATATACAGACAAATCTTCATGAGGTTGGAGTGAATGAGCAAACGAATGAGCGAGTTGTTTCCTGCAAAAGCCCCCTTCCCTTTTGCTTCTCTTTTAATCCTGATGAGAGGGGCCATTCATTGTCCACCTGTGACTTTACTCCCACATCAACCCTGAGTTCTTAATTGTGCCTTCCTTTTGGCAGCTCTGTGCATATGCAGGCTGGGAACCGGTTCCAGAAGCTCGCCCGCCTCACTGTTGTCTGAGCCCAAAGGCAGCTGATGACTACCAGCCTGCCCTGGCCCCATCTCTTCCTCTGATGCAGAGACCTTATCTGAGCCTTCTTCAGCCTCCAGGAATGGCCCAGGTTCCTCCCCAACCTCCTCACTACTGTCCAGCTCAGCTGCCAGCTCCGTCAGCTGCTGGTGGGCCACAACAGAGGTTTTCTAGACACCAACCATGTTCTTGTGTTAGATGGAACAATGGTGCCTGACATGAACAGCATTATAGAACTCAATCTTCTTGTTGACAGATTTTAAGTTAATTTGCTTTCAAGATAGGCCATCAACTAAAAAAAATTCTCTCACTAAGAAACCAGAGAAAGATTCCCCCAAATTGCATCGTTAATCAATTGATGAAATGGAATTCCATTCAGTCTGTGAAGCTTTACCAGATTTCTTTCTTTTCCTTTATACTGTGCACTTCAACATCTTATTAATCCATTTGCTTATGCACCTGTGAGACAGCTAACATAAATTAAAATAAGTGCACAGTAAACTTATTTAGAAATCACATAGATGAACCCATGCAGTAGAGTGGCTAAGATGTCAAACAGGGACCAAGGTAAGTCATGAGCTTCAAAGTCCAGTTTGCTACAGAGTTATTGCTGTAGGGATAAAAGGAACATTTCGTCTAAGCCATCTTGATATCCCAGAAGAAAGATGAGATATAAAGTAATTATAGAATGACAATACAGTAAAACAGGCAGGATGCAGTGGGGAGATTATTACCAAGTGGATTTTATACTCCCTGAAAAAAAAAGAAAGGCTTAAATTTGTTCCCAAACTCTGTCAAAGGGAATGCCACTCTAATTTCCCAAAGTAAGGAATGTTGTAATTGAGATGTAGACCTGAAGAAAATCCATTATCTTGTCTGAGTCATATATGGTTCCACAGCATTTGAGCATAGAGAATGATCTCCCTTTCAGATCTTAAGGAATGGACAAGACAAGTTAGATGGAAGATTTATCTAGATTACCTTAGGAAAGTAAGTTGTTTAAAACTTACCGTCCAATATTTTGTCTTAGAAGCATCAAACAATTCTGGGACAACTCTACAGTCCACATTAAATTTTTGGTGTACTGCCTACATTCAGACATTATGCTAAACCAGACTGCAGTTTTTGGCTTAGCAGGATCTGTGACCCAGCAAAACCTGGTGGAAAAGGAGGCAGTTAGTAAATCAGTAATATTGATGGCATGCAAAAGGAACTATAAAAAAATGGCTCTGAAGAGCTAATCAAAAACCACTCAATTAAATAATCAAGTTTCCCATAAGTCTTAGTATGCTCATATTTCCCCTTTCTCTGATGAAGTGTGAACAAAGTATAGAAGGCCATTTAAAAGAAGGAAACAAAATGTCAACTTATAAAATATTTCTATGGGTTTTTTTAGAGTTGCCACAGAAAGGGAGGGGGAAAAGGGGTTTGAAAGAGCAGTGCGGCAGCGTGGAAGTCGAAAGTGCATTCCATAAATAGTTTTTCAAAGATAGTAACTAGGTGACTGAAGTTTCTGCTGTGCAAAGATCTAACTGGAGAGCATGATTAATGGCTCTTGGCTATGGTTGTGTCTCATTGGAGAATATGAATTATGATACACTCAGGGGTGGGGGAAAACCGGGTCAAGGGTGACAATGAATGATGTGTCTCAAAGTCGGCTACACCCAGGCAGTGCCGGACATGTTAATTCCCAATAAATCCTTTTAAAGTTTTGGAAGTTTGACTTGAGATTCATTATTTAATTGGGGGTAACAGCCGGAATCCTGACACAAACATCCTTTCTAGGAATTCTGTTTCAACAAAAGAGAAAATGGGTACCTATATTGTGTGCATGTTCCTTGACATCAGGGGTGGGATGCTACTGGCTTTGCCTGGCTCGATAGAACTGGTAGCTCTGAAGAGCAGCAGACACCAAACTGGTTCTGTGTTTGCTGCTGTTTGACCCACCCACCTGCCCAGGTTCTTACCTGTCCCTTATTCCCTGTTTTTCAAACCCAGCTGCTTTGTGTGGCATAGCTGAGGTTGAAACAGCAGAAAAAAAGAGGATTTTCAAACACTATGCACCTGCATGCTGTGCTTTTCAGCTCTCCGGGCAGCACAGCTTATGGTTTTTTTACACGGGCGTGCAAAACATAGTTACCAAACCAGTAGTAACACCGGTTGAATCCCACCCCTGCTTGGCATCTCATTCTCTCTCTCTTTCTTTCACTCTCTTCTTCCTTCCTTTAACTTCCTAAATTTAAAATGAATGAGAAGTTAGCTTCCTGTAAAGCAGAGTTTTTCAACCTCAGCAGGTTTAAGGCTATATGGACTTCAACTCCTAGAATTCCCCAGCCAGCATGGAAATTCTGGGAGTTGAAGTCCACACCACATAAAATTACTGAAATTGAAAAACAATGTTGTAAAGCACTAATTCCAGGCATATATTCCAGCAATATTTCCACCAGTTCCACCAATATTTTTAAGTCCCATAGAAACCATGAAAGCTATTTTACAAGCTAAAACAATTTGTGGCTCCAGTCGAACCTTCTGTTTATTTTCTGTTTAATTACTTTGGCTTACCACTTCTTATTTCTTTTCAGAATTTCACATCATGCTAGTTATGACAAGGGTAGTAAAACTATTTCAAAGGTCAGCGGGTCCCATTACTTTAGAGGAGTTCTGAAAATAACTGTACCTATGGAATTGTATTCAATACATTGCAGACTGAGCCTGCCAGCAGAGAATTGCAATTCCTCCACCAACAAGCTTCTTTTAAAATTGGAGAGAGTTAATCAGCAATATGACAAGCCATATAATGAGCAGGTTGCCAGTCCCAAAAAGAAAATGTCAGACTTTCCATGGTCTTTCCTTTACGAGGCATAGCTATTCTAGTCAGTATAATTTGTTTTTCATCAGGCTTCAGATTGCTGTAATGGATGTTTTCATTGTCTCCTGCCAGATTTACAACCCAGATTTTCAGGCTTTCTTGCATGTGAACAATAGAATAGAATAAAATAGAATAGAATACAATAGAATTAGAATTCTTTTGTTGGCCAAGTGTGATTGGACACACAAGGAATTTGTCTTGGTGCAAATGCTCTCAGTGTACATAAAAGAAAAGATACATTCGTCAAGAGTCAAGAATCATAAGGTACAACACTTAATAACAGTCATAGGGTACAATAAGCAATCAAATCATACAAAAACCAGTTAATATAAATCATAAGGATACAAGCAACAAAGTTACAGTCATACAGTCACAAGTGGGAGGGGATGGCTGATAAAGAGTGATGAGAAGATTAATAGTAATAGTAGTGCAGACTTTGTAAATAGTTGGACAGTGTTGAGGAAATTATTTATTTGGCAGAGTGATGGCATTCAGGAAAAAAAAATAAATTTGTGTCTAGTTGTTCTGGTGTGCAGGGCTCTATAGCGTCGTTTTGAGGGAAGGAGTTAAAACAGTTTATGTCCAGGATGTGTGTCTGTTAATATTTTCACAATCCTCTTTTTGACTCGTGCAGTATAAAGCTCCTCAATTGAAGGCAGGTTGGTAGTAATTGTTTTTTCTGCAATCCTAATTACTCTCTGAAGTCTGTGTCTGTCTTGTTGGGTTATAGAACCAAACTAGGCAGTTATAGAGGTGCAGATGACAGACATAATAATTCCTTTGTAGAACTTTATCAGCAGCTCTTTGAGAAGTTTGAGCTTTCTGAGTTGGTGCAGAAAGAACATTTTTTGTTGTGCTTTATTGATGATGTTTTTGATGTTAAGCCCCTGTCACACTGAACCAACGGATGCAAAGAGGATGTAAAACAGACAAAAAAGCTTGCAATCCGTTGGTTAACGCAATGTATCCGTTCTGTACTCACTGCCTCCGTTTTGCTTCCTCTCTATCCATCCAGCATCCATTTATGGACGTTTCATCCGCTCAGAAAGTTTTGAGCTGCTCAAAACTTTTGCGCGGAAAATGTATCCAATTCGTCCATTCTGCATCCACCACACATCCGCTAGGCATCCATTCTGCATCCGTTATGCATCCACTATATCCGCTTGGCATCCGTTCCGCATCCACGCAACTTGCATCTGCTCGGATGCAGGGAGGAAGTGGAACAGATGCAGAACGGATGCAGAATGGATGCCTAGCGGATGCAGCACGGAAACAAAGCATTTAAAATGGAAAAAACGTTTGCAGAGGGGACCTATCTCGGATATTAAGGATGTCTAGAGGATGCAAAGGGACACCTATACTGCCTATAAAAAGGGGGAGCAACTCACCTGCATCTCACTTTCAGACCAGCAGCCCAGCTGTGCAGACCTCTGCAGCCTTCATCTGACTCTTGCTCTTCCACAGCATCCAGTCATGTCAACCGTGGATCATAACACAGTCCTTTTGGCAGCCACCATCCTTCTGCAACAGTGCGAAGCCATCTACAGGCTCTGTGAACTCGACTACGGGAAGAAAAGGAGACGGCCAAGAAGCTTCTGGGTCCGAAGATGGATCGGGAGAAGAGCAGAGTATGGACTGTACAACAAGCTGATGGTGGAGCTGAGGAACGAAGACACTCGTGCATTCCAGAACTTCATGAGGATGCCTCCAGCCATGTTTGACGAAGTTGTGCAGTGGCTGACACCCAGGTTGACCAAGGCAAACACCAACTTCCGGCCCAGCCTGGAATCTGGGCTCAAGGTGGCACTCACTCTGTGCCACCTGGCCTCAGGGACCACCTACAGGAGCATGCAGTACGGCTGGAAGGTGCCACACAACACCATCAGCATTGTGGTCAGAGAAGTGATACAGGCTGTTAAGCCTGGGTTCCCCAACCAGGGTTAGGTAAACAAGCTAAACAGAATGTGCAGCGTTAGTCAGATAGGCACACAGATAAATGAGTGAGCTAAGTTTGTATGTTTATTAACATACAGTAAAAATAACAGATACGCTTGTGTTATCAAGAATATATTTTATTCCAGTATAAGTTTATAGCATAGTCAAAAACAGTCCAATATTCATTTACCATGTAGTCAGTCCATTCAGGGATATTCAGTTAGCAAAGTCCATGTAGAATATCCTATTGTCAGTTCACATAAATCAGTCCGTTGTTGACTCTCCCGTTCGAGCAATGCAGTCTTGCTTCCAAGCAGTAATCAGTGATCATCAAAGCCAGAGAGAGAGCGAGCAAGCTGTAGCCTTGCTACTTTTATATGGTTTTCATAACCACACCCACAATTGCTATTTTACATTTAAAGCTGCATACACTAACTATGATTCATAGTTAGTATTTCACCTAAAACAGTTAGGGTGAACAATGTTATCCCTAACACAGGCCATCATCGAAGAATACCTGGAGGAGCTCCTCCCATGCCCCTCCACTGAAGAAGGCTGGAAGAAAGTTGCAGAGCAGTGGTATCAGAAGTGGAACTTCCCACACACCTTTGGAGCCATAGATGGCAAGCACGTGGCCTGCAAACGCCAGCCAAGTCGGGATCCACTTATTTCAAGGGCTTCTTCAGCATCGTCCTCTTCGCCATGGTCGATGCTGACTACAAGTTCATGTACATCGATGCTTCAGGCAACGGGTCAGCTTCAGATACCCAGGTATACAACGCCAGTGACCTCAAGGAGGGGCTAGAACGCAACCTCATTGTGGGCTTCCCAGATCCAGACCCCCTGCCCAACGACACGTAAGATGTGCCCTACTTCATCGTGGGGGATGACGCCTTCTCCCTCAGAACCTACCTCATGAAGCCCTACACCTCCAGATGCCTCACCCGTGAAGAGAGGATCTTCAACTCCAGGCTGTCCAGGGCAAGGCGGGTGGTGGAGAAAGCCTTTGGCATCCTGGTCAACAGGTTCCAGGTACTTCTCACCACCATGCAGCATCGCCCAGAGACTGTGAGGAGGATCATGGAAGCTTGCTGCATCCTGCACAATCTCATGTGCACCCGCTACCCAGTCTTGCAGAACAGGCTCGTGGACCTCCAACAAGGCAATGGGGACATGGAGCCTGGGGAATGGAGGCAAGGGCAAAACCTGATAGACACTGAGGATGTGCAAGGCTCCAACAGAGCCTCACGTGAAGGGAAGAAGCAGCGCAACCTCCTGAGACACTGGTGCAACTCCCCAGCTGGAGCAGTGGAGTGGCAAGACAGGAA
>BLBF01008558.1:0-17949 GCA_015471245.1 Laticauda colubrina | reverse complement strand
GCCTTCCTGCCAGCCTTGCTGTCTGCCTGCCTGTCAGCCTTGCTGCCAGCCTTCCTGCAAGCCTTGGTGCCTGCCTGCCAGCCTTGGTGCCTGCCTGCCTCCAAGCCTTGGTGCCAGTCTTCCTGCCAGCCTTGGTTCCTGCCAGCCTCCCTGCCAGCCAGCAACCCCACAACCATGGGGAAGAACAGAAAGCCTCAGCCATCTGCTGCCAGCCCTGGCAAGAGGGACAGGGCTACCATCCCTCCCCCTGGCCCTCACTCTGCTTCTGCTGGGGCTTCTGTAGCACAGGCTCGCTCTTCTGGGGCTGGAGCTTCTGCTGCTTCTGCTTCTGGAGGAGCTGATGATGATGCTTATGGCGGTGGTGCTTCTGCTGGTGCTAACTCTGCTGCTGCTGCACCCCAATGGCGCTTCAGACAAGCACTCCAGCACCAGCCACCTCCACAGCACCTGGACCCTTCACCCCTGAGACTGAGCGACCAAGAGGAGTGCCAGAGACTGGCTGGCTGCCTACCTGTGGACTTTATTTGGACACTTGACTTGGGTCATTTTTCTTTTATAGCTTGTTGTTAATAAAGTCTATCTTTGATTCACAAACTTGCCTCATTTCTTTTTTTTAATATAGTCTTGGTGGAAACTTTTAGAAATGGTTTAAGCCTTTGCATGTTTGTTGGATTGGTAAGGAAGCAGTGGGGTGGGCAGGGATACCTTTGGGATGGGTAATAGCTGTGGGATAGATAAACCTCCAGTGCAAGCATAGTGGGACTGTATGGTCCACCCTCCCAGGTGCCACACCTATGGCCCTTTATTATCAATAACAATTTAATCATTGATCCACACATGTCAACATAAACACAACTCTTTATTAAATGCCCTGTTCATTGTAGGCCCACCCAACATACATGGCCCAATCTCATCAGTATTATGCGACAGCTTCAAGGAAGCATCCATTAACCATCTATCATCCTGTCTTGCCACTCCACCGCTCCAGCTGGGGAGTTGCACCAGTGTCTCAGGAGGTTGCGCTGCTTCTTCCCTTGAAGTGAAGCTCTGTTGGGGCCTTGCACATCCACAGTATCTATCAGGTTTCGCCCTTGCCTCCATTCCCCAGGCTCCATGTCCCCATTACCTTGTTGGAGGTTCCACAAGCCTGTTCTGCAAGACTGGGTAGCGGGTGCGCATGAGATTGTGCAGGATGCAGCAAGCTTCCACAATGTTCCTCACGGTCCATGGGCGATGCTGCATGGTGGTGAGAAGTACCTGGAACCTGTTGGCCAGGATGCCAAAGGCGTTCTCCATCACCCGCCTTGCCCTGGACAGTCTGTAGTTGAAGATCCTCTCTTCACGGGTGAGGCATCTGGAGGTGTAGGGCTTCATGAGGTAGGTTCTGAGGGAGAAGGCGTCCCCCATGATGAAGTAGGACACATCTTGCATGTCGTTGGGCAGGGGGTCTGGATCTGGGAAGCCCATGATGAGGTTTCGTTCCGGCCCCTCCTTGAGGTGACTGGTGTTGTATACCTGGGCATCTGAAGCTGACCCGTTTCCTGAAGCATCGATGTACATGAACTTGTAGTCAGCATCGACCATGGCGAAGAGGATGATGCTGAAGAAGCCCTTGTAGTTGTGATAAGTGGACCCTGACTTGGCTGGAGTTTTGCAGGCCACGTGCTTCCCATCTATGGCTCCAACAGTGTGTGGGAAGTTCCACCTCTGATACCACTGCTCTGCAACTTTCTTCCAGCCTTCTTCAGTGGTGGGGCACTGTGGGAGCTCCTCCATGTATTCTTCGATGATAGGCTTGCACTTCTCTGACCACAATGCTGATGGTGTTGTGTGGCACCCTCCAGCCGTACTGCATGCTCCTGCAGGTGGTCCCTGAGGCCAGGTGGCGCAGAGTGAGTGCCACCTTGAGCCCAGGGTCCAGGCTGGGGCGGAATTTGGTGCTCTGCTTGGTCAACCTGGGTGTCAGCCGCTGCACAACTTCGTCAAACATGGCTGGAGGCATCCTCATGGAGTTCTGGAATGCACGAGTGTCTTCGTTCCTCAGCTCCACCATCAGCTTGTTGTACAGTCTGTACTCTGCTCTTCTCCCGATCCATCTTCGGACCCAGACGCTTCTTGGCGGCCTCCTTTTCTTCCCATAGTAGAGTTCAGAGAGCCTGTAGATGGTTTCGCACTTTTGCAGAATGATGGGACTTTGTTACGATCCATGGTGGACATGACTGGATACTGTGGAAGAGTAAGATCCAGATGAAGACTGCAGAGGTCTGCACAGCAGGGGTGCTGGTCTGAAAGTGAGATCCAGGTGAGTTGCTCCCCCTTTTTATAGGCAACATAGGTTTTCCCCTATGTGTCCTTTTGCATCCTCTAGGCATCCTCTAGACATCCTTAATATCCGAGATAGGTCCCCTCTGTGGATGTTTTTTCCATTTTAAATGCTTTCTTTGTGAGCTGCATCCGCTTTCATCCGTTCTGCATCTGTTCTGCATCTGTTCCGCGTCTGTTCCGCTTCCTCCCTGCGTCCGTTTACCGTTGGAGTGGATGGAGTTGCGCGGATGCGTAGCGGATGCCTAGCGGATATAGCGGATGCGTAACAGATGCAGAATGGATGCCTAGCAGATGCAGAACGAATTGGATACATTTTCCGCGCAAAAGTTTTGAGCAGCTCAAAACCCTCTGAGCGGATGAAACATCAATAGTCGGATGCTGGACGGATAAAGAGGAAGCAAAACGTATGCAGTGAGTACAAAACGGAAGCATCGCGTTAACCAACGGATGGCAAGTGTTTTTCTCCGTTTTACATCTTCTTTCCATCCGTTGGTGCAGTGACAGGGGCTTTAGATACCTCACGGATCTGGCTTGTAGTTGGATCTTTTTCTCCTCCCTCTTTAGAGGCCACACCCAGATTAAAAATAAAACCAGGAGAAAAAGTTCACTCAAAAAGCTGGGAGATATTGCCACTTGCATAACAGTTAATAATTACAACATTTCCCCCCCAGTTTTTAAAATGAAGATTCTGAGAAAATAGGGAGATTTTCAACACCTCTTAGGATAGCATTACAACAATATCTCACTTCCAGAAGTTCTACCTACTTAGAATTAATTGGATTGCTTTTTTTAAAACCAACCACACTCTTTTCAATATTTCATCTTAAAATAAAGTTTCAGATGTATGCTTTGCATCCTTTTGGAAACCAACCAAGCAATCCTTTTCTTCTTCCCTATTTACCAGTACATTATATTGACTGAACTGAGTCTAACATGTACACACTCATGACCAACCTTGCCTAAAACGTTATTTAGGCGGGTAGAAAACCATATTTGTAATGCCATAGATAAGATTGTTCAAGAGCTTTCATTCTGAAGTTGTTATTTTTAGAGACTTTTTTTAGATGCAATACATTCTACAAGCAAAGCAGAATAATACTTCTTTCCCAAGGAGACATGAAGGCAAAGATAAAATTAAATGTGTAGAAAAAGGTCAATTTTTAACTGGCCCTCTTCTCCTCTCCTTAGTGAAATTTGTTGGAGCATCTCAGATAGTGTGGTATCTTAGTACTGTCTTCTTTAATTTTAAAGTGTGTTTGCATCAATTCAGGGTTGATTTGTTTAAGAAACCTATTATTTTTTGGATAATACAAATTAAACACCAAAGGCAAAATGTAAACAAGTATTTTTTAAATAACATGAAGAGGTATTTCAAATCTTTCAGTGGTAGATTTATTAGAACCACAGCTTTGCTTTGTTCAGTAATTTCTAAATAAATTACTGTAGGTTTAATTGTAAGAGGCCAATTCATGAGTTCCTTATATTTAAAAATATAGGAGTCTTGATTAATATGCTAAATATATCTAAGGTGGGTCATAATTAAATGTATTTACTATTAGAGATTATGAGTATAAACAAGTCTAGGGACTTTATAATCATTTCTAGATAAAACTTGATTGAAATTAAAGCAATCAAGGGTTTTTCCTATGCTACCCCAGACACTTGGCAAAATAATGACTACAGTACATTCATAGAGCACAAGACTGTTTTTTACTAATGACTTATAGCATCTCCATGACATCACCCAGCCATCATTGAAGTGATGTAAAGTCTGTCTTTCATTAGTTATTTTAGTGATAGTTTTGAGTGTAGAAGTCTCAGTTGTTTGTGGGCAAATTACATTAATCTGTGTACTGACTTAATCATATTTTCTGGATTCTTGGGAATCTAGATCATATATTAAGTTGCCCTCAAGATTGCTTGAGGAATATGGTGTAAAATGTTTGATGATTTCTAATTTATTTTTTGGTAGATATTTAGGAATTTGAAATAATGCATTTTTTATTTTAAATAAGTATAGCCATTTTATAGAATCTTGTACTATATACTACAATCTCTAAGTAAGTGATGTGGAAGAGTATCCTGAAAAAGCAAAGTGTAACCTTTTCTGTCTAAAATCCCTTTACTACATAATTCATTTTACCATCTGAAAATTCCCTGCACCATGTCAAAATATCTTATTTTCTTCTACATTTTCATTTAAGGTATTTTTCTTTTTTTTTTACTGTGGAGTTAAATGTATTGGAATAAATCTTATACCACGCAGACTATGTGACTGAGCTATTCATTGTTAACCCAACCTAGTCCACATGTTTGTGCCAAATAAAATAAAGCAGCTATAGCCATAAAAATACTATAAATCTGGTTTTCCCTCTACCCAGAAAAAATTACCTGATGTTATAAGTCCTGTTTGAACATTCATGAATATTCAGTGTATAATAACCTTGCTGCCAAAAGCATTTTAAAACCACCAGCTGCTGCAGGCATCCACATGTTGAATGTAAATATTTGTAGCAAAGAGACTTATTCACTATTAGTTTTCATTTGAGCAACAATCCTGCATTATAAGGATTTTTTAATTTGCATGCAAACCAACCTAATTTGGCTTTTGCATCTGCAGCATCTGATTTGATTTGGGTGGCATTCATGGGGAATTATTGAGACTATTCCCTCATTCAGCATTTTCCATAATGAAAATGGAACAGGACTACAGTGGAAGAATTACGTGCATTTATATGCTCAATAGGAACAGTATAGGAAAGTTAAAATTTATTTAGGCTCTTAGAAATACTGCACTTGAGACTTCCGGTTTGTTCCTCATTGGAGTCAGAGCAGAATCCGCGATCATGTGAGCTCACTTGCTGGAGGATCCCGATCGAGACCAGAACCACCCTGGTGGGGTGGTGAAGGGGAAAAATCGCCTGGAGTCACAACTCCCCTCCCTGACAGGAAAATCCTTCCCAAAGGCAAGTTGCAGCAGTGGTCCTAAAATGGCCACCACGAAGATAAAGAACACTCTGGGGAACTAAGTTTTGTGCTGGAGCAGAGAAGTAGCGAGCAGAGTGTGAACCAGGCAAAGAACATTGCTTTTGAGGTACCCCAGTATTAAAATAAAGGGCTATCTTGGAGGGAAGTATGTGGAAGTGGCGACCAGAGAAAGTGAAAAAGAAATTGGATCCTATAAAACTTGGATTGGATTAATTTGGAGGAGAAAATTTAAAGGAAAATACTTTAACACAACAAACGTTTAGAAATTAAACTGGATAACTATTGGATTATGGGCATTTAAAGGGCATAATTAAATGCTGAAATTGAGTGTGTTGAACAGAAAAGATATAATAGCTAATGATTGAAATTAGTGAACTTGATAAAAGTATTACATTCAATAAAGAAAGCTAAAGGTAAAAAGACTCAAGAGCGCCACCTGAGGGTACAGGAAAACTTCAGTATGTTTTAAAAAGTGTCTGGTCTTCTCAAGAGTTTGGATTTTGGAACTTAAAAGAAAAGAAACTATTATTGTTATAGAACCATCCAAACAAAGACTCAAAAGTATGGATTGTTGAAAATAAATTCAAAAGATATTGGCTGAAATAATATACTGGAGTCCGGGATTGAATATATCTATTAAAGAAGAGGATTTTAACTATTAAGGAAGAGGAAAGAAAAGGAAAAAAGTAGATATAATGGAGAAACTATTTGTTGATATAAGATTGGACTTACAAGAGTCAAGATTGGATTTGCAAGATATAAGGAACATGATATAAATTAAACTTGAAAGATGCAATTATGTACCACAGAAATTAAAAATGGTGACTCAGCATACACAAGAAAATAAACCAGAGGAGTTCTATAAAGAAGCCAACATTGAAGGACAAAACGAACAACAATTATTTAAGCTGGGGGGGGGGGGGAGGAATTAGAATTAAAAATGTGTGGTCTGATGGGATGATAAAAGGGAGAATGGTTTGGAAAAAGGATAAAGAGAGGGAAAAAGCAGAAAAGGGAAGGGTGAAAGAAAAATCAAAAGAGGGAGAGGTAAAAGTTTAATAACTGGAATGAGAAATGGAAGGGAATAAGAATGGGAAAAAAGGGAATTAAGGCTAGGTCCCACTGGCCGACGGACGCAAAACATATGCATAAAGGACACAGCGGAAGAGCAAAATTTCGGGGGTGGCTCCATCCGTTGTCATCTGCTTCAAAAAGTGGCAAAAATTTGCATAAACAGAGCGGAAAAGAGCGGAAAAGAACAGACGTGGGTAGTATGTAGCGGGGATGTTAAACGGATGTTCATAGGGAGCCTAGCGGATGGAAGCGGATGACACCTCCAAAGGGGTTCTGGGAGAGAATTTTGAAGTGGATGCATAGCGGATGAAGCGGATGCATCACGTACTCCTAAAGGAAAGAAAGGGGATGCCGCATGGATGTATATCGGATGCAAACGCATCCTTTTTATTTCTGTGCTACTAATGATGTATAGATGTTCCATGTACCCTTTCTTTCCTCCCTCTTTCCATTTTCAGCTGCAGCAGATGTGAGTTGTGAGGATGCCCAGAGGATGCAGAGAGGATACAGCGGACGTTTAACGGATGATAAATGGACATAGAACATTTGTTCCTCGTATGTCGCAGATTTACATCGTACACGGCGGAAAGTTCATCTGTTCACAAAGTTTTGTGTAGCTCAAAACTTCTTGCGCAGATGAAATCGCAGTGGACGGATCCTCGACGATAGAGCGTATGAAACACGTATGCAATGAGTACACAACGGATGCATAGCGTTTTCCAATGGATGGCAAGCCTTTTTTAATGTTTTACATCCTCTTTGCATCCGTAAGTGGAGTGGGACAGGGCCTTTAAGAGAAAGGACCAGAAAACAAAGAGGAATAGGAAACAAACAAGAATGAAAAGAAAGTACATTGTCTAAAGAGTGAGAGATAATGGGTGAAAAAAGGATAAGGAAGGGGATTCCACAAGGTAATATGTTGTGATGTATAAGAATATATTGAAAATAGTATTTTGTAATGTATAGATGATTCATAAGGTGTTTGAGAAAATATAATGCGGAATCTGAAAAAAAAATACTTGTGTTATTTCCTAGATAGGGAGATTGATATTAAGGTAGAATGAAGGTGGTTAGCTCGAATTATTAAGCAGAGGGGAGAATTATATTTACAGATAAGGTTTGATAAAATGACAAATATGACAGAAAAAATAACAGAAATAACAGAAATAAGATGAGAATTTCAAATAACATTGTAAAATAAGGTATGAATACCTATTAATATAAAATGAATTGGAATTGGATAAGATAAGCTTAATATTTAACAATAATGATGATGCAATATGAAACTAAACAAATATAACAAACAAATAACTATGGACATGTTTGTATTGTGATGTGAAACCTAGAATCACACTGCTTGCCAAATGAGAATTTTTTATTTTAAAAAATAAAATAAAAGCAGGGAGAAAATTGAATAATGGAATTACTAGGTATGTTTAACTGATATGGTGGTAGGCATTTGGATAGAGTTTTGAAAGGTTGAAAATAAGCATTGAAGGATTATAAATTAATGTGAAATATATGCATTGAGAGATATGATTGATATTATTAATTTTGCCTATACTAAAATGTATGATATATTAATGCCACACTGTTAATGTATTGGTGTGCATATGCAGATTGAAATAAAAGATTTTTGGGGAAAAAAAAGAAATACTTCACTTGAAGCATTCATTCTTGTTGACACTATCTAATCAAATTCCATTGATATTTAGAAGCCAAATATATTTTTCTTTAGCACTTAATAATGTTTAATATAACTGACTGACTCAGCTGTTTTAATCACTGATCTCTTATCTATGATTATGTTCTTCTTGATACCCCGTTTTAAATGTTTTAGTCTAAAATAAATTATCACTAAAAGTGTGAAAAGACATTAATAGAATTAAATTTAGGCTACAATTTTATGATGCATCTTCTTAACGAAAACCTCTGGCAATATAATTAAAAATCTTGTAATAAAAAAATTCAATAACAAACTGATAACTCTTAATCCTATACAGTGTTTTTTAAGAGTGTTTTCTTATCAATTATGACATTTCACAACATTCTCCTAACCTCTTCAGCAATTTGAATTTTAGAGAAAATTGATAACCATGTTATGTAAACAGAAAAATGCATCCCTTTAGCACCCAGTGCAGATACATGCATATTTTGCACATATACTGATTGGTTAGATCACAGAGGTCATTGTTATTTTGTTTCCTCTTAAGACCCAATAATATTAAACAAAGGGGAGACTGTTTCATTGCTTCAGACATGGGGATGGAATAACTTGGATGAACAAAGCATTTCTTTCTGAAATTTGAAAACTTTTAAACAATATTTTCTATAGTCCTGCACCCTCCATCTACTTTCCATCAATACTACTTCTCACAGTAATGCTGTACTATGCCTTCTGTTTATTTCATGCATTTCATGCATGCTAGGAAAGGAAAGCAGAGGAATTAATGACTAACAGCTTTAGGTTCATGGTTCTTGTCTTCTTCATTCCCAAACAGACGGGCTTGGGTTGAGATTGAGACTCTGCAATTACAAAGACCAGATTCAATGAGTAAGATAAGAGAATAAGTATAGCAACCTGCATTTAACATATATAATAAAAGTATTACTTAACATTATTTTAAAATAATTACTAAGCAAGCCTTGTATCATACATTGGGTCAGCAGATTTGCTGGAACTGCTTACATTTCTGCCCAGTGTTTGGAAGCCTGATGTACAAGCTCTTTATATCCACTTTTTTCCATAGCATGCTTCTATAGTAGAATGTCACAGCACTATTGAGCCGATTATGGTATGCTATACTGTCAGCATAATGTCTCAGAATTCATGGGATTTAAGATGAAGAATGAGCTACACCAGGAGTGTCAAACTTGTGGCCTGCAGGCCGGATGCATTACATGCTGGCCACACCCACCCTTGGTTTAGCAAAGGGGGGGAAGTTGTGATATGTCACATGAAGTGTCATCATGAGTTTGACACCCCTGAACTACAGCATTCCAATGCAAAGAATAGAGGATAAAAGTATACAGGCAACTTCAGCTTAGTTTTTTTTTTTCTAAGCCAAGCCCTGAAAATAGTCATTACATATACAGCTATTTTTTTTAAAAAAAGGTTATAAATTGACATGTCTAAAATCATCCAGTAAAGATCAAGGAAAAACAATAAAAAATGTAGAGGTAATGCATATATTTAGGACTGATGCCAATGAGGTATTCTTGAGCAATTACTTGAGGGACATTTGCCATTGCCTATATTGAGTGCTATGGCACTGAGAGCAGCATCTGATAGCTGAACAATCTCCACAATAGCCTGAAGTTCTTTGATATTTGAGGCATTATAGGAAAACAAGTTTGATCCAACTGCCCAACGTCACTGGAATTACTGTTGTCGACTATTTACAGAAGGCCAATTTGTAGACAGTTGTGCATCATGTTCTGCAAGGCAGTTTAAAATTACCCATAGCATTTGGAACTACAGAGCACCATCTTTTGTGAATAAATTAAACTCTGTTGAACTTGATGTCTCATGCTATTAAAAAAAAACCTGGATATGCTAATGAGATTCAAACTGAATTCATCTATGATTCATTTTGTACAAGCCTTTTTTAAATGACTGATGCAATCTCTTCTATAAGGACAGAAAATGTACAGGAAAAGGATTATAATCTAGTAGTTTAAAAAAATTATGTCTCTTTGCCTGGTTACTCAAAATTTTAAAAAATAAAGCTCTTTCATTCATTATGGAAGAAAAAAAAGATTGCTAAAATTATTTTTCAAACATTATAAAAATGGCCTGGCTCTCCAAGTCTTCTTGAGCATAACATAGTATTCAGAAGGTTCAAAATAGGATTCCCAGCTAATGGTAAATTGATTTAATTCTAATCTGTTTTCTAATAATGTCAGCATCACCAAATTGTATTTCTTGCTGCTTAATGTTTGTATCTATTTCCAAGTTTGTTTTTTAAAAATGTTTTTAAATCAAACAGTTTTCATTTTATTTTTCAGACAATGTTGCAATGATCTCTTTTCTAAAGAATGGTTGAAAAGCTTATCTGGAAAGGAAGCCCTTGGTTTTTAAATTATGACCAAACCATAGTTTCTCCTCTTTAGCATTGATAAGTGTATATTGTAATAGAATACACTTTAGTTGTACATTATTTTGTTAAACTTATATGTAGAAGATATAGTAACTGCTTGTGTATAATCAACAACTTTATGCTTTAATGTGTATATTTTATAAGCCATTGCTAAAAATCATTAGTCTTGTAACAATTTGTTTTACTCCTTAAACAGTTGCTTTTAAAACATAAAAAGAAACGATTTATTTAAAAATTACAAATTGTATTTATTGGCAGATACACTATATACTGTATAAAACTTCTATTTCTTCTGCTAGCTTAAGATTTAAAATAAATATTATTTATACAATTACCTACTACAAACCAATAGCATTATCAGAAAAACTAAGGTGAAGAGAAAATATATTATGAATATAGTACATATCTATTATTTCATATTAAAGGGATGCATTTCACAAATCAATAAATAGGGTATTAAAATGTTCAACTCCACACTCTGAAAGTTAGTTTAACAAGCATAGTTAGATAAAACCCAATACAGTTAATTGACTTTATAGGCCCAAATGGATTAAAATCCAAAGGCTTAGTTTTCACTTGCAGCCACAACTTTATTTTTCCATTGTATTGTGGTGATCTCATAACATTAGCTAGCTCAAAAAAAGCACAAAAGCAATAGAAGTTGCATATGTAAATATAATACTTTTAAGTATTTAACACAAAGATTTGGCTCACATGATATCCTATATAAAATGAAATTATCATTTATTTTTCTACTAGGTGCTTTAACAATAAAGAATGAAAAAGTATCAAAAGCCAAGAAATCATAGATGTTTATATGTCACACCTAATGTAACACTTTAAACTTCACTAATATTATATACAAAATGCCTATGCTATTTATGAAGTTTGTGTAATGATCCAAGATAAACATTACTCTTGGATTTTTGAAAAAGCACTGATGAAGATCTATGGGTGTGACTGGATAGAGGCCTCTTATTTTTCTTCACTGAAACATACTTCTCTTCCTTAGGAGGAGGCACAGGAATTGGTTTCCAAGGTATGGGGTTGTAAAAGGCTGGAGCTGGGTAGGCATTTCCATCTGGGTATGCTGAAAAGTTCAGAAAGCAATAGTTAAGAACTAGTATGCAGGCTAAATTTTACCTTCAAACTGAAGAAAGCAGTGGATTAATTATAAAGTATTTGATAACTTGAGTTAGTCATAACTTGAAGATTTAAAGAGCTTTTCTTGACTGATTTATCTGGCATTCAGTTGCATTTTTTAGCCTTATCTACCTAAAACCATTGATATTCCTTTCAGTTCTGGTTTATAATTTTCATAAGTTCTTTCAAATGTTAATCAGAATTTGCTTTCATGACAGTAGCACTTGTTTTTATATTGTTTAGCAAACAAAATACCATCATACGTCTAATCATATTTTCTTCAGCTGCATCTGTCCCTTCTCTGGGATTCTGTAGTGTACCTCCACCCCTAGCCTGGTTGATCCCAGACAATCCAGTAATCTACCCTGGTTGGTCCCAGACAATCCAGTAATCATTTAATTGTTAGGTTGTGCAATACTATCTTGTATTTATCTTCACTGGAAAAAAAAATAAACCTCTATGTCTTTCTCTTTCTTCTTAGGTCAGGAGGATTTAAAAAACAAAGTCTGTTGACACTAGTAACAGCAATACAATGTGACACATTTTTAGCTATTTTCTATATATAATGGAGTTGGTTATATTTGTAGGCATATGAAGACCTCTATGAGGTTTGTTGTTAAGTATGTTCTGCCTTGGCACTTAATTCCCCTTCATATCCAAAATATTTACGACCTGGCTAATTAACATTTTAAAGAAAACTTTTGAAAATCAACATTTCTGTACAAGTGGAGGAAATATTGTATTACAGTAGTTGACTAACTACTGATACAAACTTGCAAGTTTCCCATTGACATAGGCATAGCCAGCAGAAGCTGGGCGGGGCTTGTTTTTAGAATTCTGCAGCCATTCTTTGAACATCCTCTCTGATTTTTCTTTTTTCTCCTGTAATTCAGCTTCCCGTAGCTTTTCCTTTTCCTGCAAAAGTAAGCATGTAACAATACCTAAATACAAAGTACCTTGAAATCCTGCAAAAATATATTTCATCAAGATAATTGGCTGCTCCAGAAACAACTGAGTTATAGTTACATATTTATAAGTCATGCTGACCTAAACTGGATTATTTAAGCACATGCTTAATTCTCACACCAAAATGAAAATTTTTAAAGGTGCTTGTAACCTAGAGTGAGTTTCAATTTTCTGAACCAGATTTAAAACCAGTAAAATATTTACAATTTAATCATTATTCTGAGTAGATACAATATGCAGCATCTACCTTCTTTTGGTGGGACTAGGGTAGCAGTACACTGACTTGTAAGGTAATATTTAGATTAGAGATGCTGGTTTGTATAAAATGTGAGCAACCTTTGGATAAAATTGAGTTTAGATGGCCTATAACCGTGATGGTGAACCTATGGCACATGTGCTAGAGGTGGCACTCACAGCCCTCTCTATGGGCATGGGTGCTGGACCAGTTGTCTAGTGTGCATGCGCATACTGGAACCCAGAAGTGCTGCTGGCTGCTGTGCACATGTGCACCAGCCAGCTGCTCTCTTCCTGGTTCCGGCGCTCTGGCATGCATGCACTCCAATTTTGGCATTCAGTGCCGAAAGTTAACCATCACTGGCCTATATAACATGCTAGCCAAATCTGCCAAAGCTTACTGGTATTTTGTCCTTACCATACAAGCAAGGAATGCAGTGTGTGTGCCATTGGCGAAACTTAATCTAACAATACAAAGACTATTTTTTCCTTATTAAAAATGAATTGACTTTTGTTTTTATCTTGGATTGTTTTCTATTATAAGCTACCAGATCTGCACTGTTCAAGTCAGATAACCATATACATTTTATAAATAAACAAAGTTTTGTGAAAACCTCAAAAGATGTCAAGGTTCATGGCTGCATGTATTTATGATTATGCCACATGAAATACTGCAGTCTGGAATGTAAGAAGAATGCAAGGTTAAAAAGCATAAATTAATGAATGGAAGTTTTAAAAATATATGGTGTATTCGTAAAAATAACAGAATAGGGAAAGACATATTAGATCTAAAAGGTAGTCTGATCTTCAGGAATGGAGTTGATGAATATATGAAACTTTGCAAACCATGACCATATACTACTTTCTCCCATGACCAAATACTACTTTATGTTCTTTAAACCAGTGGTCCCCAACCTTTTCTGTACCAGGGACCAGTTTCACGCAGAAACACTTTTTCAAGGACCGGTAAAATCAATTCTTCCCCAATAGTAAAGGGCTTCTTAGCTTTAGCTAAAATAAAATATATATTTTAATCACGATTATTTATTCTTTGTGGCCCGGTACAAAATGATCCACGGACCACTACCAGTCCAGGGCCCGGTGGTTGGGGACCCCTGCTTTAAACTACTCATCTCTTTCTGAGAAACTCACTAATTCCACCAAACTATAACCTTTTTGGTCTTCCTTTTTCTCTGAGAAGGAAGAGTATAATGAATATGTGTACATGTATGTATGTAAAATTATTTCATCTACTCTTACTTAACTGGTTAATCATATTGTTCACAGTAGTTACTGTATTAATCACATTGTAACAGATATTTCAGGACAATATATACAACAATAATTTAAAATTCAACAATAGATGAATATAGCACCAAAATATATAAATGTCTCAAAAAGAAGGCAGATTAGAAAGCCCTTAGATTAACATGTGTATAAAAAGAAACCCCTGTGCTGAAAGAAACTGTCAAATATGCAAACTGAGTTATTGTGGAAAAATATTCTACAAGTGTTACTTCATCACTGAAAATATCTTTCCTGATACCACACAACTGTGGATTTTTTGTGCTTCAGTCTTTAACAAACAAGATCCAATTGTCTTTAACCAGAAGAAACAGGAAGAAACACATTCTTTTTAAAATGTTAGTAACTTACACCAAAAAAGAAAGATCAGTTATTGGTTTTCTCCAAATAAAAAGCTAAGTTAAACGTACTTTCTCGTCTTTCTTTTTTTGAAGATCTTCCGTGTTCTTTTTCTTCAGCCATTCTTTGTACATTTCTTTTGCTTTTTCCTTTGACTGTATTTCCTCAAACTGTTTTATTTCCTTTTCTCTCATTTCTTTTTTGAGCTTACGCTGTCTTTCTTTTCTTTCCTGCAGACAGCATTATTTTAGAAAATATAGGTAGAAATATTACTACTCACAAAATCTAAGTTCTTGATATCCTGGTTATTCAATAATATCTGCACCTGAAAGGTATGAGTCCCAATGCAGACTTATTACCTGGCTTATATAGCATGGCCATCTATAAAGATACTATATTCTTCTTTTGCAAATTGAACCTGTCAAAGGAATCTTATTATAGCAATTTTTGATTTTGCTACTTACCAGGGTGGATTTGATTTAAATCACTAGTAAAAAGGCTGGATTTAAATCAACTCAATTTAAACCATAATTTTAAAAGAGCAACTGTCACCTTGTCCCCCACCAGCTCCTCTGAGGCACTGTTGACTCACTGACAGTCTCATTCACTTTAATGGGATGGCTGGTGATGAGGCAGAGACACAACAAGGTGAGGGATGTGGCAGGCAGCAGGTAAGTGGTTGCCCACTAACAGGCGCTACCACGATGGATCTGAAATGACACGTGTTCTTTAAAATTATATTAATAAGCTGCTTAGAATGTTTCACTTTCATTTTTATTGCTTCTCCTTCCTCCTCACACTTAGGGTCTGGTAATACAGATGCATTTCTCTTGAAACAATCATACAGTTTGTAGTATGCATAGATTTGCAAAACAAGGGGATAAGGGAATATTCCTGAACTTTATTTTATGATTTATCTCATCGTTACTGTAAAATTGTGTGAATGCATCAATGCAGTGCATGTTATCTCAGCTTGCAGAGCTTGGATTCATTGAATGAGTTTACCAAAAATGTAAATATTGCAGAATATACAGCCTCATGCTAAATAACTAAGCACCATTTCATGCTGAATAAATTAATCAATGTATCTTGAATAGAAAATGATCTTTAGATAGATTTTACTACAAAAGCATTTTATTAAAATAAATTTGATAAAAAAATTTAAAAATCTGAATTTAAAAAATCTGAATTTAAATGTTAAAAATCTGATTTTTTTTAAAAAAAAAATCATCGATTTTTACCCACCCTGCTACTTACTGGCTTTATGACAATTATTTACCAGTTTAACAAAGAAACTTTGGTTATATATGTGCTGCTACTAAAACTGTATCAGGTACACTGGTAATGTACAACTTATAAGTTTTTTTTAATTGAGCATGTAAAAAAGACTATTTTCATATTTGTAGGCTGACAAGGTAACATCTGGATAAGATTAATCATAGTAGGTCATCAATGAACAATTTCAAAAAAATGCATGTGACCATCTCCATTTTAAAGGCCCACTGACCATCTTCAGACTCAGTGGATTTATATAATGTTTTGTCATTTTATGCTATGATTTTTTTTCTCATGTTTTTCTTAATAAATATATTTGTGAAATAAGAGTCTGCCCATAAATATTAATATTATAATTGTGTTTCATTTACAAGACAATTGTGATTGTTTGGCTTATGTCATGCCCAAATTAGCCAAGGTAAGACCAAAGTTAGTCTGAAACAGAAAAGAGTGGGTCAGTCCCTAACCAAATTAATGCCACTGTTCAAACTTATTTCAGAATGGCTGACATTAAGAACTATTCTTAATTTTTTTCCATGTATTGTTGTTGCTGGGAGGGGATTATTGTTTTTTATTTTCTATATTGTGATTTCACTTTTTGTGAACCACCTAAAGTCACTGTGAGTGAGTAGGTGGCCATAAAATTTTCCCAAATAAATAAATAAGTTTGTATACCACCTTTATTATTTTTATAAACAACTCAAGGCAGTGAACATATCTAACATATCTTCCTTCTCCTATTTTCTTCACAAATACAATCCTGTGAGATGGATTGGGCTGAGAGTGAATGACTGTCCCAAAGTCACCCAGCTAGTATTTCATGCCTAAGGGCAGGGCTATAACTCACAACAGCATGATTTCTAGTCTAATCCTTAACCACTAGACAAAATTAAGGGAAATGCCAAATATTTCTAGAATTATCTGTAAATGCAATTTATAACTCTGCAATACTATGATCTATGATGTAGTGTATATTTAAGTTCTTATATTTAAGTTCGTATATTTAAGTTTGCTTCTGACACCCACCATGAAGATGTGGCACGACCACGAACACGAAGCCAAACAACAAGATCACAGCTCACCAGCTCAAATCCCCCAGTAACTAAGACTAACCTGAGCACAACCAAGCCCCCACCTAAGCAGAACACACCCCCAGCCAATCAGAACAAAGCCAACCCCCCCTACCAATCAGAACACAGCCAAACCCCCACCCAATCAAGTCACACCCCCACTAGCAGTTAAAAGGAAGAAGCAGCTGCAAGCTCACATTACTCTGAGAAGCACAGAGCTGAAGAAACAAGCCTGAAGATGATGAATGAGACTTCATCGAAATGTTGCCTAGATACTTCCAATTCTACGCGGGAGAAAACCCGAATAACCAAAGATCCACATACAAATATCCGCGAAAACCTCAGAAAACATATACATATATATATACACACATATATATATATATTCACACCAACAACACACCTTTAATATTACTGTAAGTATTCATATACTTATTCAACAATATATTAACTAAGTTCACATAACCTTTCTTTGTCTAACTCACTAGTGTTGAATCATTCATTAGGTATTCCTTTACATTATTTACTTCAATCATATGTTACTTTCATATTCTATATTAACACAAAAGTTCCACAAGCCTAGTCATTGTCATATACTTTCTCAAAATCAACAATTGTACAATAAACTTTCTTACATTCATATATTTCTCAATGACCTGGCTCTGTGGTTTTTTCTTCAAACTCCCAAAACTTTAACCTTAGACTGTCTACTAATGACCTCACCCCTTTCCTAAGAGATCTGTAGGGGGCTTGCATAAGTGCACCAACGTGCCTGCCATGTTTTTACTTATACCTATTATCTTGTAAGCAACCGACAAACCAAATAAATAAATAAATAAAAATAAAAGATCAGCTATAGAAAAAAATGTGATCTGCATACTCTTTACCTCATATAAAGCTGTACTACCCTTACCAAATTTTATTCGTTGTCAGCTTTCACACTCTACACCATAATTCTTCCAGATTTTTGCCAGGTGACCTTAGCAGACTCCAATCCCCATGTAGTCTTTGTATGCACTTATATTTCTTTGGCACATAGGAACAACAATGACATTGTCCCAAATGTCAAGCCTAGATGTAATTTTGAGATATACATAAAAAAATCACACAACTATTGTACGAAGTGACCA